>RJWM01015725.1:0-47419 GCA_004363535.1 Dasyprocta punctata | reverse complement strand
TCCCCCCAAACCTCATGTGGTCATGGGAGGCAGGCCTTTTGAAGGCAGCTGAGTCTACATTAGTGTTTTCTAGCGCTGGGACTGGCAGTGTGAGTGCTGCACCCACCCAGGGTGCTCTGCTGGCACACAACGTAAGGGAGGGAAAATGGCTTCCTACCCACTTTTGCCCTTTTTGCTCTTGTGGCCTTTGGTACCTGCCACTGCGATGAATGGCTGCCCTACGCCACGCTACCCTGCCTTGGTGCCAGCTGACTATGGACTGAAACCTCCATGAACTGTAAGCTAAATAAACCTTTCCTTCCCTCACTGTGGGCACTGAGTATATTGTCCCAGCAATGAGAGAAAAGTAAACAACACAACTTAGAAAAAATATGAAATAATGTGCCAGGGAAAATATACAGAACTTTCTGATTAAAATAATTTTTTCATAAAAACAAGAAACAATATACTTCTCATACAGTTTTTAAAAATTTGAGAGCCATGTTATTAAATTTCTTAGAATTAATGAGACTACTTTTATCACTTATGTGCATGAGAGGTGACCGTTTAATTGTTTTTCATTGTTACTAAGAGAGTGAAAAATTAGAAAATTTTCCTAACTAGAGTATTACACACCACAATAAATACAGTAAAGTTTTAAGTCAGGGAGGTGCAGGTAGAGGGGAAACTAAGATTAGTAAAGACCATCAGGCTGACCAGAGCATGAAGACCACACTGCCAGTCAGATGTGGGTGGATATAGATTAGGCTTCTATTTGTACTTGGCAGTCACTACCCATGTTTGCACAAATGGGTGAGCCTTGAAGGGAGGCACCTCTCTCCAGAAACAAAAGCCACCCCTAGAAAGGCAATTGGTAGATAGTCCCTCAAAATCACCTGAAATCTGTAAGAGACAGAAGAGATAGCTGGGAATTCATCTGTGGTACTGAATGGCCAGCTTATGAGGGGCAAATATAAACCCTACTTTCTTGTTCTGTGGATGGAAGCACAGCTGTGGATCTGGCTTCTAGTTTCTTTTGAGTCTTGCATAGTTACCAAATCCATTTGCAAGTTTTTATCTTACTTTTTTGAGACAAGGTCTCACTGTGTAGTGCAGGCTGGCCTTGAACTCGCCCATGTAGCCCAGGCTGGCCTTGAACTCACAGTGATCATTCCACCTCAACCTCCCAAGTGCTGAGATCACAGGTGTTCGCCACCATACTTGGCTCATTCTCAAGTTCTCCTACTTATTAATAACTACACTACTCTTAATAGACTAAATTGCCTAGAATTTTCTTTCTTTACAACTTTGCACCCTCATACAAAAAACACTAAAAAAAAAAAATGTCTTAACATTTAACAGAAGAGCTTTTGGTTTGAGTTTGTGATTCATCCCTTGAATAAAAATAATTTTAAGAACTGCTCTTTTACTGGGTCAGAAAAATGCTTTCAGTTTGGAACAGCAGAACTTTTAAGACCATCCATAATCAATTTTAATAACTATTCAGCACATAGCAAACTATGTGGTGGGCATGAGATATGTAAATGTCAGAGGCATGAAAGCCATCCTTGAGGTCACAGGCTGCTAGGAACATGAAAACAGGTGATATCAAGGTGCTGTGATAAATGTTACAATACCAGAAGCACCAGATAAGAGAACACATGGAAAAGGCACTTCTGCAACAAACAAAGGAGGAGAGTTGACAATGTATTATCATCTGGTGTCTCAGTCACTTTCCTCAGCACGTACACACAGTCGCTGATACCTACAACTTAAAGGCTTTTACAGAGTTCAGTTCATAGGGGGCTGCAGGGCACGAAAGGCATGGTGGGAGGGTTCATCAGATGGCAGCCAGAAGCAGAGAGTGAAGGGAGGAGCTAGGCAGGCAGAAATGCCCTTCCAGTGAGGGCCTCTACTTAGTGCCCTCTCCCAAAAGCAGGTCAGCTACGAATCCTCAGTGAACTCTCCCACTGATGAGAACAGTGCCCCATGACCTAGCTGCTTTCAACATACGTACGACTTCAGTGGGTAGCAATGGTGGTGGGGGAACAGCAGATCTAAACCATTTTTTATCTGGTAAGATAAAAAATTCTGCCACCAAACATCTTAGGCCACCTTGGATTTGTCATCTACTAACTTAAATCAATCTGTGTGGAAATTATTATTTTAAGGGAGAACTATCTAAGGGGAGTGATATGGCTTAATTAAAATAATTTATCATTTATCAATTATCAAACCTGGTTTGAGCTGCTAGGATTATTTCCAAAGATGAATAAGATAAAATATCAAAAAAAGAATTTTGTGCAGCTAAGTAGAAGCACCCATAGATAATTTCAACAAAATATGGAACTAAGGTGAAGGGTTGATTAAGATAATTCTTCTCCTAGGTTGAGTAACAGAAATTGGTATTTGCCAGGAAAGACTTCTTAGAAGACACGACACATGAGATGAAGTTTGAAAAACAAGGCTGGAAACCTTTGAGTTCTTGACTACTGGTTATTTTGAGATACATAATGAACTGGTAAAATCTATACTCACTCTACTGCTCTATAGAACAGTAGAACTTTTTCCTTCTATGTGACCTATACAGCTGTAATTTGGAATCTGTTATACATACACACAATATTTTTTGTTAGGGCTATAAAACATATTTTGCTGTATTTTAAATACTGTTTCCAACATCCTTCACTCTATTCTTCACCTTTAAGGCGATACAGGTAAAATTGAAGTCTTTAAGGAGTACAGCTCAAATTCTCAGATCTATAACCCTGGGAAGTAAGCAATAGTTCAGGAAATATGTTGATGTAATTGCCACCTGGGTATTTGCCCATAAAATTTATTTACTAGCCCTTAAACAGAATTCCAGTACTTACTTTTGTATCTCCTAACAGTGGGAACCATGGTTGGCTCAGGTGTAATTCAATCACCAATTTAAATTTCTTGTCCTATGTTATAGTTTATACATTGTGTCAACTAGAGAAGTCTAGAAGCTTAATTAAGTAACTCAGCAGCTCTACATCCTGGGGTGTAGAGCACAAGCAGTTACCTGTTCATTGTGTCAATCTGAGAAGGTCAGAAGTTTAACTGAGAGACTCAGCAGGGAGCCAGGGGTCTTACTTTGTAAATATCCACATCCTGCTCAAAGGAAGGCAAGGAGATTTGTAAATGCTACACCCACCCTGGAGGAGGGGGAGGTATCCTGTGTACAATATAAGGGAGAAAAAAGAGGTTTGCTCTTGTCCTTTTTGCTCTGGCTGCTGCCTTGAAGTATTGCCTTGGTATCATGCCACTCTGCCTTGGAACCGGCTGAATATGGACTGAAACCTCTAAGAACTGTAAGAAATAAACCTTTCCTTCCCTAATTTTGGGTGTCAGGTGTTTTGTCCCAGCAATGAGTGAAAAGTAACTAAGACATCCTACAATGATGTGTCAACAAATGATAATGCCAGCTAACCAAGTGTTGGAGTGAGTCTGCTGGTTCAGCTAGTATAGCATTGAAGTTAGTCTGCTGGCTCTTAGACCAATAATAAAAACTGACAATTTTAAAACAAGAAAACTATGCAGGAAGTGTGAATGTGCACTGTGCAAGCACTCACAAGTATAGGAAAAACCAGACAGGGACAATTCTACAATGTTTGAAAAGCAATTTTATCCACATGGTATTATGTGATTATTCTCAGCCATCATTTTTTAGTTCAGGGATCTAAAAATCTATTGAAAATAAAGTTATGAAAAATATAAGCTTTTACACTGCATTAACAATCATTAGTGGATTCAGTACTCTTGTTTTTAAAAAGCAAAATTAAAAGCCCACATATTACTCAAAACTTTTGACAAATGATTCCAGTTTCTCTGAGAAATCACCAGAAGAAAATTTATTTCTGAAGACTCCATCCACAGAGCAAGAAGGGAAAAGAGTTCTGTCAGGAACATACTTTATGAAATAGAATACCCATAAAGAACAATGCCTCTGATTAAATTTAGTTGTAAACTGACTTCCTGCAGCTGCTAAAAATGATCTCACCCTGAAAATTTATTTTGAGTTCATGCATGGTCTGACAAACATAGAACCTTTACATGCAGCACACTCCTCCCTCCTCCAGTACCCCAAAATGATTCATAGCTATGCATGGATAACTCTGAGATCTCAGATTTATAGCATTTGATAACCAACAGACTAAAATATATTACTAAACTACCCTGATCAATAATTCAAGAAAAATATGCCTTCACAGTTTGTCATGTAAGGTTCTTTAATACCACGACTTCTGTGGTAAATTGTCTTTTAAATGTGCTAATCATTTTTACCTTTCATCATTTTGATTCAACAACCCAATAATGTTGACATGCTTACAAAGCTTAGTAATTTGACTGCATACATACTTTTTAATAGAAACTTCCTGAAACAAGAGACTAATCATTGCTGAGGCTAGGTTTACAAGAAGCTGAACCAAGGACATTTGATTTTCCCCAAGCAGAGCTCATACATGTTTCCTTCCTGTGTATTAAAGCATAGTAAAATTGCAATTTATGTCAAGAAATGCCCCAAAATAGTTAAACTGAATCACAATCACTGAGAAACTGTAGTCACAGGGATACTAAAATTAATTGTCACATCTATTTCAGGATATTGATATAACAATTTATGCTCAGATTGTTGACACTAACTTACCCCATAACAAATGTATGTTTACTGTCTTAAACCATAAAAAGCCCAAAAGTATTGAACAGGGTTCCCCTGACCCCACCCCGCCAGAGTTTTCATTAAGATACAGCACATGTAGGCCTTATATGTAGGTGTGTGAGTCTCTGCTCTTTTTTATCTAACCTCTAGGACTGTATTAAAAACTACAAGAATTTTTAGATTCTAACTAAAAAGACTACCATATAGTACCTCCCAAAGAAGCATTTTGAAACATGGTTCCAACTAAAAGATAAGTTTTAGGAATCAAGATCATCCCATGTGTTGAACAAATAAATACAATTGTGATGTACTCATGTCCTAGAATACTTCTCAGTAGGAATAACACAGTAATACACAGTAACACGCATGAATCTCAGAAACATTTGGTTAGTGAAAGAAGTCAGACCCAAAGACAACAAAGTACACAGTTCCAAATACATAGTTTTCTAGAAAGCTCTGGGGTCCAGGAGACAGGAATGGAATAAATGCAACTTTTGATGATACATATGTTTTAATATTGACTGTGGTGATGAGCACACAGCTGTATACTATTTCAAAAATAATTTGACAGCCTGCTTAAAACAGATGGATTTTATTGCATAAAATTATACCTAAACGAAACTGATTAAAACCAAGAAAGAATGAGGAGCTGCATACTACATTCCTTTATTCCAGCCATGATGTGAAAAATGCTTACAACTACTTTCTAAAAGTAGTACAATTATCACAGGCATAATAGTAACTGTGATACGGATATTTACACTGTCTGAAAATACATCAGGTGCACATTCAAGGACTCAAAAATTCATCACACCATAGAACCAAGGGCTGCCCTGCATCCTGCTTTTAAATTAATCAAAGCAATAAATTTCTACATCAAGATTTCTCTGAATACTCCAAATATAGCAATGTCTTCCTAAAATATGACAGATAAAGAAACAACAGACTAAAGAAGTTAAATTACTTGCTAAAAGTGTCATAGTAATGCTTTAATACAATCAGACTTTTGAGTGCTAACTTAAATCTTTTAGTACTTTCTATTCAGAACTTTCTAATCAGTAACAAAACTGTTCAGAGTTACTCATGACAGGCCACTGATACCTTCAAGCGTGTCTCATGTGCTTGTTACTAGGTACCTAAGTTAATAATACTGATAAAAACTTTAGAATCTGATTTTTAAGAGGTAGCTTCACACATTATTCAGTTACTGAACCTGACTGAACTGAGGCATGGTAATTCTACAGGTGTAGTTACAATAGGCATCCTTTATTCTCATTTCATCACTCTGAAAAATGTTATGATCCACTAATGAAAAAGTTGTACAGCTGTATACTGTTGAAAGTCTGAAATCTTAACTCTGAGAAAATTAATGGGATAAGAAGAATAAGAGATTAGCAATTGCTTTTCTTTTTAAATGTGCCTTGTTGTCCTGCCATTTTAAGTGTACATTTAACTGAATGATTATTTATACAAATGCAGGGACATTTTTGGCATGTTCATATTTTAAATTAAGCAGAAAAGAAATTCCTAAACATCAGAGTTAACGTAAATCAATGTTCATGTAAAAATAATCTGGAAAATTCCCCTTCAGGCCTCTATATTCACCAGTTACCCTGTGACAATTTAAAATCAATCTTTCCCACACTTCAAATATTCTAAGCAATACAATTCCAAAATTGCACTGCAACTATCTGCAATTTCAAAACTGTATTGTAACTATTTCTTAAAACTATTGTGCCAAAGAGTCTAGGAATCACTAAGTCCCATAAAGTCATAAATTACGAAAAACAAATCTCTCACATTTAGCACTCATACTGCATGCTGTTCATAATACATGCTGTTCTCAAAATATCAATGAATTCAAAGACAAGGATTTCAATTTCAGGATAAAAGACATTGTAGACAGGCATTAAAATGTAATATAATATAAGATACTCTGGAATAAGTGGAGCATAAATTATAAGGCATTTTAGGCAAAAATACATTATCTTTTAAAATATAAAACATTTCTGGTTTATACATATTAACGAGCCACATAATTATCCAAAGTTTATTATCAAGGTATTTCCAATAGCTGATATATGTCTTCGAAATCCCTGACTGAAATAAAGCTTACCTTTAATGACATCTCTGCTAACATATCAATGAAAAATCATTATTTCTATAAATTCTCAGATGCTCATTAGTGTACTAGATATTAGGAGACATATAAAGATGATTAATTATGATTGCTTCCTTCCACGAGTTCACCACTTAGTGAAGGATATAAGATATAGCCACACAAAGTTAAATCACAAGCTAAAATGAGAGAGTAAATAATTACAAAGTATTATGCAAAGTTAAAGGGCAATAGATCACTTGAAATTTATAATCTAGTAAAGGATATAAGTCTTTGCAGCTTTAAATCAAGGTGGAATATGAATGTAACATTTTGATTTAAGAGTATTATTTCAGTGTAAGGGATGTCAAACCACATCAGGTCGGGAGGAGAGGGATGACCGCATGGAACTCCTAGAATGCTAGCTGTGCACAGATGCACATAGAGTATTATTGCAAGAAATGTGTATGTGACATTAAAATCATCTGGAAATCAGGACAGGGCAGGGTCTGTAAGCACTGTTGAGTCAGGATGGCCAGCTAATCAGAATTGATGATGAGTGGCACCCTAGGTACAAGGTCAGTCATGAGAAAGGGCAAAGACTGAGAGGATAAATGGTATGACATGTTTAGAACAGGGATTAGCTTTGTGTGACTAAAAGACAAACAAGGAAGAAACTGGACAAGCCTGGAAAGATAGCCTTGAACCTCAAGATAATGAATTTAGATTTTTATCTACTAAACAAAGTAAAATCTCCCTCCCTCACCACTGGTGACTACACAGGAATACACACAGAAGCATATCTACACCCCAACACTCTGGGGTCCTAACCTTTCAACACCATTAGGATCTACAGAACATTCTCTAATACAACAATTTGGTTTTCACTGTCTATCCTCCATGTCTGCTTTGTCATAAGACCAATCTTGCCAAATTAGAATTTTTGTTTTATGTCTTACTCTTTATCATATGCAATATTTTCTCTCTTCTTACAATATTTCTCTTCTACTGCAGGTTTCTTAAAAGTTGGACCTATATGTATTTATATTTTCATGGTAATTATCACAGTGTCTAATAACAGAAGGTATTCAGTAACTGTATGACTGAGTGGATCACAGGATAAATACCTCTGAATTACTCTAAAGATTCTATTGCATACCAAAGTTAGTTCTGTTGTGGTTTTTATTTTTTTAATTTTCTGGTCAGTTTATCTTAATTTTTTAATAGATTAGGGCAGTGGTGATGAACCTATGGCATGCATGCCACAGCTGGGCGTCTGTTACCACTGAAAGTTCTAAAAGGTTTGCCATCACTGGATTAGGGTATGCAAATGTTTACCATGTTTAAAGGCATTATTTTTAAAAATAAAATACATCAAAGTAAACTTTCTTGCATATTTTCAGACTACTGTGAGTTACTAATCTCATGATTCTTGCTTGTATCTACAAGATTATTCTCTTCTGGATCCTGTTGACTTCACTAATTATCACAACTATAGATTATGATAATCATGATTATTCTATATTATTCTACATAAATATTGCCAAATTTTTTTTCAGATTCAGAGAGCTCCAAATTTCCCACATACACTCAAACTTCAATATATGCTGATCCAATTTTATAAAGTTTGATATTAGGCAAAAAATTCAGGTGGTGTCTTTTAGGGGGAGATGGTAATGACAGGGAATACGAAGATTTCCACAATTGCTTTAATATTCTCTTTATTAATCTCAGCATTGTTTTATGGGTGTGCACCACAGTGTAAAAATTCACTGAGCCATATCATTAGGATTTGTGTACTTTTCTGTATGTTTGTTTTTAAATATCGTTTTAAAATAGTCTTTCATGGTAATTGCCATATTTAACTACTTTTCAGACTCCAGTCAATAAATAACTAAAGCTAAAACATTTTTTAAAGAAAAACAGGGTCTCACCATGTAGTACAGGTTGCTCTTGAATTCACTATGTAGTTCAGGCTGGCCTTGAACTCACAGTGATCCTCCTGCCTCAGTCTCCTGAGTGCCTGGATTACAGCTAAACACCACCACACCCAGCTCTGGAGCTAACACTATTTTTAAGAGCTGCTACAGACAATACAGAAGCAAACAGATATAGTAGTTCTCACATGGCAAAAGAGAATTGGAGGCGAGAGTAAACAAGAATTTAACCTTCCTACAATCATTATTGCTTATAGGACATACACATAAGTAACAATCTCTCAATATTCTTTCTAAAGTGGATATTTTATTCTTTCCCAACTGAATGCAGCATGAATAAAATCACCATTGAGAAAGAAAATGTCCAGTGCCTACCAGTGATGGCCAGAAATCTTCTGAGAGGACTGCACCTGCACCCCTTGTGCAGTTAGTATTTCATCTCTGTGACTGTGGCTATTCCAACCAACAGGGCAGGGTACCAGCTTTCCCATCCTGAGCATGACCAACGGTGGGTTTCACACACTGGGAGAAGGCAGGAGGAGGCCTTTCTAATCACACACTGGTACAGAGTGTAAACACGACACTAGTCAGCAGCAAGATGGAGCTGTAGAGTAAAGGGTGCTAACCCACTACTTGACACCCCATCTGAATACTCTACATTGTTCAAAAGCTCAACCTTCCTATCAGTGCTTCAAGGCACTGATAGGAAAACAGTAAATTAGGAGTGTGGAAGAAGGTTAAGACTGACATCTCCTAAAATTTCTCACTCTTCATTTTCAAGTCCAGAACCAAAGTGAGGACTGAAGCGTTCTTGCCAATGCCCATTCTGTATTTTCTGACTGGATCTTCAATCTACCCGTTTGATGTACAAACTAAACATATACCCATGTCCGACCTACCCACTCTCAGAGCAGAGGCAAACTACTGAAATATGAAGGTCAACTACCAAAATCATTCAAAATCTTTATGAAAAGAGAATGAAACAACTAAATACATATACAATTATTAGTAAATATCTGTTATATAATATTCCCACATAATTTTCTAAGAAAAGTGGAGCTTGAATAAGTAACTACAGAAAAGGGAGTCATTTTTTCTATTGTCCCAAAGGATATTGATAGGGAGGCTTAAAGAAGCTTTGCCTCTTACAAAGAAGTAACTAAAATACATGATTTTTCTTTTTTTTTCATTTCTCCCTCCTCACTAATACATACTCAATTGCTATTTATTGTTTTCACAGTAAGAAAAAATATTTAGGGCTTTTAATCAAAATAAAATCTAATAAATGAAAGCAGCTTGTTTTCAAAATCGCAAAAAGAAACGAGTATTTATGAAAGATGATGTGGCCTTGGGGACATTATACTAAGTGAACTAAGAGAGATACAGGAAGACAACACTGCATGAGTCCATATAAACAAAGTATCTATGACAGCCAAATTGATAGAGTCAATTGGGCAGTGGTGGTTGCCAGCATAGAAGGAAGTAGGAGACTGGGCATTCCCGATCAATGGATATAATATTTTATAATATGTTAATTAAATAAGATGAATAAGCTCTAGAGATCTACTACACAGCATTGTACAATAATTTATTAAAATGTCTACAAAGGAGAAGAGGGTAGATCTAATTTTAAGTGCTCTAAATTTTAAAAACATATTTAAATAAAGATGGTGTTAGAATGGTTTTAAAGCAATCACTACTGGATTGGATTTTAGGCCATGACTCATTTCTTATTAATAATATTAGCAAGAAGTATGCTATTATCATGAATGAAAGGACAAGGCACAAATCAAGGCATTCAGACAGTCAAGAAGTACATGAAAAGAGGCCCAACCTGTTTATCACTCAGGAAAGGAACATTAAGATCATGACATTTCATTCACAGACAATAAATAGCTAAAATGAAAACAAAAAAATGGTGAAAGAGAATCAATGTGAATTTGCATATGAATCAATGGGGACACAACTGCCAGAAACAAAAATGGAGCCAGCACCTTGAAAAAATGATTTGTTAACTTTTAGAAAGTTAAACATACATTTACCCTATGAACCAGAAGCTTCATTGTTTGCAATGCAAGGATGATAAGACAAATGTTGAGAGAAACACAAAAATATTTAAAGTGAAATTATTAAAAACAACCAAAGACTAGAAATAACTCAAGAAGTCTATCAGGTAGATGAATAAAATAACAGTAGTATATCCACACAATAGAATATTACTGGGCTGTGAAAAAGAACTAAGAATACATAAATCAATGTCAAACACATTATGTTAAACAATAGAAACAAGATACAAAAGTATGCATACTGTGTGATTTCTTTTGTATGAAATTCACAGAAAATCAGTTTAGAATGATGCACATCAGAAAGCTGTTGTATCACAGTAAGAAATCGTCTGGAAGTGAACATGAGTCTTTTTCTGCAATTAGTGAAATGTTCTTTCTCTAGTTTTGAATGGGAGGTAAGGGGTAGTACATAAGTCTGAAAAAATACTCGCACAATTAAACACCCACGAGGCACACATTTTGTTGCATGTTACTAATATCTGAAACTTCCATGTTTTTTAATTGTATGACTTTTAAAAAGGGACAAAGGATCTAACTTAAAGAAGTTCACGTTGGCCAAAGATGGAGTGATTCCAACACTAAAACAGAGTAACATCTTCAATGGGCTGAAACTCATCTATTATGTATAAGCCGGGAGTTAAGAGTCTCAGAAAGTATTATTTAACTTTGATGCATTTAGGCCACTAATTCATAAGGTACAAAGTGGGTAATGAAATAATGTTAAGCACATCTCCTCTCTTTTTCAACCTCTATACCTTGCTATGCATTTCTAGGGCCTATTCTTGGACTTTTTGAACTTCAGAATAAGTAGATGCTACATTTGTACTAACTGATAAAAGTCACCTGCAATACCTCCTTTGTCTTCACAAGACTTCTCAGTGGCATCTAACCCAGGTGAGCACTCCACTCTTGGGAAGACTCTCCCCACTCAGTCCTCAGACACCTTCTCTTCAGTCTCCTCCATCCAGCCCGCAGCCCCAGTGTTCTTCCTGCAACCCATAGCCCTCAGTCACCCCACACTCCCAGTGGGTTCTGTCTCTTGTGACCTGCCGCATCTCAAACTTCCCTTTGCTGCTGGGACTGTGAAGAATACAAGCAGCTAGCAGGTGAGGCCAGGCCCTGGAACACACCTTGGTCCTACTCAAGTTCTTCCAGGTCCCAGCTCCTAGAGGGACAGAACGAACTGAATGTCCAGTGGCATCCACAGGCAGAGTGAGGAAAGGGACAGTATCACAGGCCTTGCCCTTCCTCAGCCTAAGCAGAGGGAAAAACATTCTCTTACTAATGACTCCCTAGGCTCCAGCCCTATCCTATCCAGGGGCTCCTATCTGTACCGTCTTCCTTCCTTCCATTCCACATGCATAAATATTTCATTTTGTCTTTACATGGAGTTATCTCTTTAAAAATGCATGCCTTGTTGCATAACTACACAGCTTTATTCTGCATATATGGATGCTAAATAAATGGGAATAGGCAAGCAACAGTCCCAAAACTACACACTGCCTCTTTAACACATACAAATATCTTTGTTTTTATTGTGAAGGACTTCCGTTAAAAATACGATTAAGAGGAATTATGTTTAGTCACCTATATCCAATTAGTTTAACAGGTTAGGGTTTGGATTTAATGAGATTTATTCCAAAGATTTAATTCCCACTGGAGGCAGTTAGACTAACTCATCTCCCAATTAAAGACTCTACCCTTACTCAGGCCCACTATATCCCAAGGCATCAGAATATGAATCACTGCAAACACATTATTACAAGAAGAAAATCAATGCAAAGTACACTGTTTTATTGAACATCTTCATATATGGACAAATGGTTGTTAGATAAATTACCCTAATCTTCTTGGAAGACTTCTATAAGATTACTTATAAAAACATTGAGAAATGTTAAACATAATCATTCCGAAATTGGTAATGGCAAAGATAATGGTACTTGTTCCCACAATGCGGTAATCTATTTTTCTTTCAAATGTGAATAAACATGGTCCCTGTTATCTTCCCTATTACAGTGTGGTCCAATCCAATAAAAATAATGAATATAAAAGTCTGTATTTTTCCACAAACATTTTAGATGATTCTTATGATCAAGCAACAGTAAGAAAATACTGGGTTAATATCCTTTCACAGTTCTGGCTGTCATTATGTTGACAAGCTACACTTACCATCAGGGAACTAGTTTTCAACACTCTACTGTTTATCAGCAATCAGGGTAGAGATGTGAAATAAATAACACCCAACTCATAATCTGGACTTCATGAACATTATGCACCTGCTTGAACTGACTAGAGCACCACTTTACAACATTTTTAAAGAATTTTTTCATGCATTGGTCATATCAGGTCTTAGAAAATACTGTCATGTGAATTTACAAAGTTACAAAACAAAGGAGCAAAATATGTTATGAATTTAAATTGTATCCAATGCTGTCGCCATTACAGTATTTTTTGATAATGTGTCCAGCACCCAGACATTCGCATTAGCACGCCTGATCTCAAAGGAAACATGCCGTTCTCCTGTAAGCAGTCAGCTGCTTTCAAAAGTCATCTCTAGTATTAGAAATTTGAAGGTAAACATTTTGATGCCGTAAAGAAAAAATACCATTTCAAAATACATATATTTAATGCCCACCTAGGGCATGCTGCATCATAATATTTTTATTTTGCTTTCTGCAGCAAGTAGATGACTTCTCAAACTATAAGCTGTTCAATATATTTAATAACATATGACACAGGTGGAACAACATTTCATAGCTAGTCTACTTATACGTACAGCATAAATTCTTGGATTTGCCACGGAGTTGGACTACTAGCATGTTTGGAATGTGCTAGATTTAAAATCTGTTTCCACTAAACATTTTCTCAGCTAGAAATAGCGTACCACATGGATCAAGAATAGCAGACAGTGCAGACAGTAAATTATCAAGAAATAAATTACATTATCTTTTAAATACATATGTGAACATAACTCAGAAGCAATTAAGAAAGAGTAACTTATTCTAGGCCCTATCTTACATCACCATAAAATCTCACATTATCTAGAATAGAATATATTTCTTTTATATGAGATCGGTTTGTATTCATTTAAGGTGTTTGAATAAAGCTAAAATTACTAGATAAAGCTTTATTATTTTAGCCAGTGTTCAAAATCCTCACAAATATTGATATTTGATAATGTTATTTAATGAGGCTTTGAAGTAGTAGGGTTTTTTAAAAAAAAAAAAGAATAGATGGGCCTAACAGATTTCATTTAAAGAAATAGTACAACATGGTTAAACAACTCCCTCTCACTGAGACAGTTTTCTAGCACCCATTTACTAAGTAGACAATGAAACAAAGATGAACAGAAGTGAGTAGTGTATGGGCACTGGCTAAAGGAAAGCATACCTTTCTCTCTCTCCTTCGGTGATATCATACAAGCGGTTGGCACCTCCATCAGCACAGGCCCTTAAAAGAGCTTTAAATAAAACAAATAAAAACCATTTCAATAGAGAAAATAAAGAGCAGTGTCTTTCAAATAATAAACACAAAAAGGCAAAGACTCAGAAACACATGTAATCCCTCTGACCCACCTAGATCATTTCACATTTATCTGTGACACTGCTGGAACCTAGCACAAGACAAGGAATATAGAATCACCGACAGAACACGTTTATTTCCTCTGTGCATCTTCCTCAATCCCTCTGATTCAGCACATGAGGAGAATGGATGTACCTGCATGTCTGCAGTATTTCTTGCCACTTGTTTCTCTTCTTTGTAAGAAAAGGAGATATGGGATACAGAATACAGCTATTGTATTTCCCTTGTTAATAGATTTTTCCAAGTACTTTATTTTTGCCACATATTACGAAATTTCTTTTTTTTTTTCCTTTGGCTTTTTGAGACAGGGTCTCATTATACAGTTCAGACTGGCCTTGAACTCACTTTGTTGCCCAGGCTGGTCTTGAACTCGCAACGATCCACCTGCCTCAGCCTCCCTGAGTGCTGGGATTACAGGCATGAGCCACCACGCCCGGCTTGGAATTTCATCCTTATTTGCAAATAGGAAGGGAACCAAGAAATGGAGTGGGGATTTGGGGGAAGAGAGAGGAAGGGAAGCAGAAATAAAAGGAATTAAGGTGTGCTAGGTACACGTATCAACATCCCACAGTTAATAGTAATGATGCACTGTAAACACACTAATAAAGATAAATAAATACAAATAATGACTACTACTATTTCTAAATACATAATCAAGACAATACGTGACTAATATAAAAGTTGCGAAGGTGGTACAAAATTAAAACTTGAGAAATGCTAAAATAATCAAGTAAAACCAGCTTCTCTCTACCCAGGCTTTTGTCTCTCTCCTGCTATTGCTCTGGGAGTTGATGCTGCTGCTGAATGACTCCTTGAAGAGTTCTCAGCTCCTGAAAGGCCACATTTTGTTGCTGGTGCTACTTCTCTCATTTCTGTTTTCACAGAAATACAGAGACTCTTAGCAACACCTCAGAGTGAGCACTACAAACCATCTAACCCAGAGGTACTTGGCTGAAGTCATTAAGATAATGTGACAGGGTCTCCCCATTAAAAGTCTTCCAATCAGCACAAAAAAGGCTGGAGCCCTTGATTGACTAAAGGATTTGACAATTAAAATCCAATTCAAGAACTGACTGACAAAGTAAGAAAGTGCCTTTCTTTGAAATTAAAATTAATGTTATGTGTAACTGAAATTGGGAAAAAAGAAAACAAACGGACCCTTCCCTTATATGTTGTGTATTTCTTGGCTAACTTAAATGTAAAATTCTAGTTCAGACTACTACAGTAGCTAAATAAAAGGTCAGTGACATATGTTTTGTTCTACAAAAGCTAGAATTAAAAATGCTAATAATAAACCAATGGGAAAAATCCATAATTTCCATAGTGAAAAGTTTACCTAAATGTTTCACATTCCAGGGTGAGATATTTAAGAAAGTATTTGAAAAAGAGTGAAACTGTCCCAAATCTAATCAGGAGATCCTAGCCATCTGCTAAAACTATACACCTATATCCACCAAGCCAGTTAAAAGAACTCAGGAAATTTCTGTTCAGGGGTAGTACTTCTGGATGGCTGCAAAGGTACTCACTACCACCTTACTCTCGAACCACTGATTCGTGGAGCACAATGCCATGCGTTCCCTGGTTGTACATTGAACTATATTAATATGCTAGTTTCTGGCTTCCAGTGAGACACTTTTAGAAAGCTGCTGTCACTCTGTTCTTATGTTGTCTAATTTGTCTTCTCTCAGTGGGTATTCAGCGTTTCAAATTTCATTACCATGTTATCTATTTGGAGTTAACTATGCACCCTACATCTGATGATCTGTCTTTCTTTAATTCTGGATAATTTTTTGCCATTTTAATACAATTATGTCCTATCTTCCATTCTATATATTTCTGGACACTCCACTAAACATATTTCTAGACAGTCTCTTTCTGAATTGAACATTTCTTAAACTGTTTAATTTCTTCCATCTCTTCTGTCTGTATGTATGGATAATTTCTTTCAATCTCTCAGTTTAGTCTCTCTTCAATGACACCACGTCACCTGTTTGAAAAGTTTAGTCTTATTCATTCTTTTTAAAGTTTTGTCTCTATTTTCTATCAAATAGACTATTCTAATAACCTGTTGCTAATGTTTTAAAATTTTTATTGTGTTTTCAAAAATATCAAACTAGTTTCGGGTCAAATTTTATTTTTCGTCTTGTGGGGTAGGAGTAGGTATAGGATACCTGAGATAATGGGATATGTAGGGGGTTCCCTTACATTTAATAAACCAAAGACTTACACCTGCCCCATGTGGCTGTTCCAATTAAAAATGAGCACAAAACAAGGTCACAAACATGAACAAATTCCAGGAGCACTCACAACTTTGGAAAAAACTACATTTTTGATGAGCAACTTCTTCACATTATAGTACTTATAAAAATACCTTACCTTTCTGCAAATTTATCTTTACATTTAAGAATATTTATAATATTTATCTCCAAATTTTGAGTTGCAAACAATAGTGCTCATCAAATACTGGAACTAAGTAAGCGTTTAAGAAAGACTAATTTTCCATTGTATTAGAATGAAAACATTAAAAGTCTGTGTTATTCGAAGTGGAGGGCCTAAGTTTCAGAGACAGTGCAAAACAAGAATTTTTACAAAACCAACTAACAAGTACGTCTCATTTTACCACTTACAATACTTTATAAGAAGTGATACCTAGGTCAAAATTATGCCACAAACATGAACTTGTAAATGATTACAGAATATACTGCACATTCACTACATACCAAAACCATCAGAAGCCAAAAGGGAGAGATTATTCTACATATAAAATGCAGCATAAAACAACTGATTAGGGAGACTGAAAAGACTGATTAATAGAAACAGATGGTAAACTATCAGTAATTATCCTCAGAGTATATAAAATAACTCTATAAACAAAATTAACAAGTATACGGAATCTTTTTTATGTAAAAACTGACTCACTGAAGTAATATAAAAATCTAAAAAAGAAATTTTTAAAGATGAATAGAATGACTTGTCAATTTTTTTTCAGTACATTACTTACCGAGCAACGAATTAAACAGTTTTATCTATTGAGGGCTGGGAGTGTAGCTCAGTAATAGAGAGCATAAGGCTCTGAGTTTGGTCCCTAGCATTGCATTAAATAAATAACATTTATTGCTATTATGTGTCCAGCTCTAAATGATACAGAAAAATGAATAACAAGTAGACCCAGCTCTCCAGGGTCACATTATAGTGGAAAAACTGAAAAGAGAAGCAAATATATTCAATATATAGTGCTGTGATGAATGCTAGAAAAAGGGCATCAAAATACCACGAGAAAAAAGAAAAAGAGAGATAAATTTCAATGGACAAATAAATATTCTTATTACTAAAATCAGTTTCACTAAGATGCCTGCTGACTTTTGCAATTAAAAAACATTCTGGTGTCATTTGTTTCTAGCCCCTTCATTTAAATTGATAGTTTTAGAGCAGTTTATGAAAAACAGAAACACCTAGATGAAAGGAACTGAATTCATCCACATTTATCCTGTTGTAAATGGTAAAGACAGTTAAAACTAGCATTATAGAACTTATGGACTATTCTCTAATTATATAGAAGAGGGGTTCAATCCATGTGAAAGTAAAAACAAGTTTAACTCTATACCTTGTCATCAAAAAATTATCACCAAAAAGATATTCTATTCACTTTGTTTTTACCCATTTTAAATAAAAATGTTTTCACCAATCAGTTTCAAGTATTTTCACATATACAAATAAGACTGATTTGAAAAGAAAATGTCTTTCAGGAAAATAGTAATGCTGGCCTATCTTCAGAGATAACAATTTGAAAAACAGATAAACAAATATCACTGTTAATGACCCTGACCAACTAAAGATACCAGAAGTAGAGGGCCCCCTAAAATGTAGTATTTTTGATAAATCACAATGAATCTGCCTCAAACATATATTCACTTCATCACCATTTAAACTGCCGCAAGCATACATTAGATTTTAATGTAAAATTTCCATTGGCTAACATTGCAAAGTTTCTGCAGAGTTGTCAACTACAGTGTAATTTCAATGGTTAAACAGTTACTATGCATCACATTGATAAATAGTTGAAGATTAAACACATTGAAAACCTATACAGCAAGTCCCAAGCACTCTAAGGCAAAACTCAAGATTATTATGCACATTCTACCAAAATGACAAAATTTTTCAGAGAATAAATTAAGGCAACATAAATAACGTAAGAACGAATGTATACAAAGACATTTTCTCAAGTTTTCGGGAGTCTCAAGCTCCCAGGGCTCTAGGATTAAAGGTATGCACCAGTGCTCAGCTGGAAAAGACATTTCATCGCTCTAAAAATATTTTACAAGGAATATAGCTTTAATTTTAAAACCAAAAGAAATAACTAAAATGGACATACACTTAAGTTAACAAGAACAATTTCCAACATTGGTTTTGGGCAGGAATAAAATATTTTGTCATGCTTACTCAGGATTAAGCCAAAGTCCTCTGCAAGTAATGAAGAGGACATGGAAGGTGCACAGTCTGGCTAAGCTGTGTAACTGAAGCCCCAGAGAGCTAAGCAACTCCAGTTACGCAAATACGGTTTAACACTACAGGAGTCCCATTCCTCTAGTATTGGAAAGAGTTAAGGAATCCTTAGGTCTCTGAAAAAAATCTAGCATCTCAATAATCATGGGTTGAGCTAGAATTCCCTATCATGCTGTCTTAGTTACTTTTCACTCGTTGCCGAGACAAAATACCTGACGCCCAGAATTAGGGAAGGAAAGGTTTATTCTTACAGTTTCTCAGGAGTTTCAGTTCATACATTGGCTCCAAGGCAGCCTTTCATGGTGGCTGCAAGCTGCAAGCGGCGCTGGCAAGAGAAAAACAGAGCAGAAGCGGAAGAGGAAGCGAACAAGAAGAAGACCCGCCTTCCCTTACACTGTATGTCGGCTCCACCCCTGGGCGGCACAGCACTCACATTGCCAGGCAACAAACCAACAACAAACCAATAACTCAGCCCCATCAAAATTATGAGGACTTGGGGGTACATAGCATATTAGCCGATACACATGCCTAAGAAAAGAACATTAAGTCCCACACTCTACAAATTCTATGCTTTAGCCACTTCAAGCACCAACATTTATTAGGCTAACTTTAGGAAAATTGCTATATCTCTCCTTATGAGCCACAGGAACAGTGCACTAACAAGTACACGTTAATAAGGACCAATGGCCAGGCGTGGTGGCGCACACCTTTAATCCCAGCACTCGGGAGGCTGAGGTAGGCGGAGCGTTGTGAGTTGGAGGACGGCTTGGACTACAACATGAGCACAAGGCTGGCCTTAGCTACATAGTGCGACCCTGTCTCAAAAAACCAGGGCCGAAGCCGGGCGTGGTGGCGCACGCCTTTAATCCCAGCACTTGGGAGGCTAGGGTAGGCGGAGCGTTGTGAGTTCAAGGCCGGCTTGGGCTACAACGCGAGCGCAAGGCCGGCCTGAGCTACATAGTGCGACCCTGCCTCAAAAAACCAGGGCCAGGAGTTTGGCTCAGTGGCTTAAGCGCCTGCCCTGGCCGCAAAAAAAAAAAACAAAAACAAAACAAAAAAAAAAAACCAGGGCCGAGAGTTTGCTTAAGCACCTGTCTGGCAGGTGCGAGGCTGTGAGTTCCATCCCTGGTGCCACAAAAAAAAAAAAAAAAAAAAAAAAGGACCAATGATCTTGTTTTTAATACATGAATACAACACATCTACACAGTGGTCAGTAGAAGGTTCACTCTGGGACACTAAGATAACTATTTTTTAGATTTTTTAATTCACAGATCAAACTATGCATTTACCACATATGACATCCTTCTAAATATATACACATATATGTTTTTTGCTGCAGAATGGTCAAATCTAGCTAATTAACATAAGCATTATTTTACATAGCTATTCTTGTAGTAAAAACACATTCCTTCATACATTTACATAGCAATTCTTGTAGTAAAAACATCCAGTCTTCACCTGTTTTAAGAACACAGAATATCGTCATTAGCTATAGTCACCATGTTATATGACAGATCACCTGAACTTGTTTTTAAACTTTTATTGTGGTAAGAACATAAAACCAAAACTACTCTCCCTAAGAGATCAACTGCATAACCCAGCATTTCTCACTAGAGTCACTATGTTGCACAGTAGCAAAGATCTCTGGAACTTATCTGACAGAACTGAAACTTTATACCCACTGAAGAGCAATTCTCTGTTCTCCCTATCACAGTCTAGAAGACCACCATCCAACTCGCCACTTCTATGAGTGTGACTATTTGAGAAATGTCTTACAAGTGGAATAATGCAGTATCTGTCTTTCTTGGACTTATTTCACGTAGTAAAATATTCTCTGAGTTCATCCACATTGTCATGAGTTACAGAATTTCCTTACCTCTTTAAGGCAAAATTACATTCATCACATATAGATGCGTAAACATACACATATGCCTTCATTCCACATTTTCTTCACTCATAGGTTGACTGACATTCAGGTTGTTTCCATCTCTCAGCTACTGTGTGCAATACTGCAGTGAACGCGGGAGTGCTACTGCCCTCTAATGATCCTGAATTCAATACTTCTGGATAAACATCCACAAGTGATGTTACAGGACCAGATGCTAGCTCTGTTTTTAATGTTTTAAGGAACTTCCATAATGTTATACATAGCAACTCTACAATTTTTCATTCTCACCACAATGTACAAAGATTTTACTCTTCAAATCCTTAATAGCAATTCATATATATATATATATATATATATATATAAACACACAGATACACACACATTTTTTAAAAAAGAAATGTGACGATATCTTATTGTGGTTTTGATTCTCCTTTTTTTCGTGGCTAGTGGCACTGAGTATCTTTTCAAGTCCCAATCAGCAGTTTCCATGTCTTTTTTGGAGGAATGTCTCTTTGATTTCCTTTAGAGTTCCTTAACCACTTTTAAAGAAAATGGACTTTAGGTTCTCTCATCGAAGAAGAGCTAACTATCTGAAATGAACATGTTAAACTGCTTACCTGTAGTCACCATTCATGATTAGTACATCAAACTACTATGTGTATGTCTTAAATTTACACAGTAAAATGTCCATCAGTTTTGAAAATGGATTATTAGTTTTCTGTAGCTAAGTTGTAGAAACCACCTATATATTTTAATAATTAAACCTTGATCAGATATCTGGCTTACAAATGTTTTTCCCATCCCACAGGTTGCCTTTACACTATGATATTCCCTTTGCTATGCAGAAGCTGTTAAAACTTCACATTGTCCTATTTATTTTTATTGCCTTTGTATTTGGGGTGATATCTATGAAACCACTCCCACACCAATATTACAAAGCTCTTTCCCAATGTTTTATGAGGCTTTCTGGTTCTTTTGTTTTGTTTTGTTTTATTTAGACAGGGTCTTGCTATGTAGTTCAGTCTAGACTTGAACTCAACAGTGATTCTCCTGCCTCAGCCTCCTGAGTGCTGGGATTACAGGTTGTTTTATGAGTTTTATAGCTTTAAGTCTTAGTAAGTCTTTAAGTTATTTTTGTATTTAAAATACATGTTTTTAAACTATTTTCATCATTAGAGACAATACAGATACAAAGCCATGTTCTGCACTTAAATCAAGCTCTAAAATAATGTATTCTTTAAGAACTATGTATTGCTTACAAACATACAAGTTATCTACAGCTATATTTTGCCCATGTCAAAAACTCACAAATACAGCAAAAACTAACAGCAAATATATTTCATTCAAAGATTAATGGAAGGCTTCATTTCATGAAATATTCTTAGGAATATTTGAATGTTTAACTGTTGATATGTCCTAAATACTTCATAAATAACAGGATGAGCAGGATATTTCTGTTATTTAAAAGATAAGTTATGGACATTTCCTTGGAGAGTTTCATAAGTAGAAGGTAACAAATATACTGAACACTTATAAAAGCAAAGGGAAAACATCTACAAGATGGCCATGAGATATATACATATATATGTATAACTAAAGAAGGCATGTTTTGTATTTATATTTTTATAAGTGTAAGAAGTTGGTTACAGTGATACATCTGGAAAAGGGACAGATTTATATGAAAAATTAATTTTGTGCATAAGTTAATTTTCTTCCAGAAAACTCTACTCTTGCACCTTTAGCCCCTAATTGGCATTAAACACAATCAAATCCAGGTTTAGTATATGGCTCAATCATGTAATTCTAATGTCATGTTAGACTGAGACAGAGACAGACATGAGATACCCATGGAACCTGAGACCTATAGAGATTCACAGGTTTCCCCTCTGTCACACAAGCTGCGACAGTGAAAGCTTGGATCTACGGTGGGCTACCATACTGACCCTAAGAGAGAAGCCCATACAGTGAAAACAAAGCTAGAAGAGGAGAGAATACGTGGTTGAATTTCCATTGCCAGAGCTAAAGTCAAGCACTAACCTTTTCAATTACATGAGCTAATAAACTCTCTTTCTGCACTCAGTTTGAGATGGGTTCTCTGTCACTTGAAACCAAAAGGAGCTCTAACTTATGCAAATATTAACTTCTACTTTAAATGCACTGAATCTGCAAATCTATGTCAGAGCAAGACCTTAAGAGGAAACAGCTTGCCCATTATTGGTATATACGATAACTAGTGAAGACTTGATCATGCTTCAAATCAGTTAGTTCATGGACATGATTAACAGAAGGGAATTAGTAAGCTTTCACTTTCAAGACTTATTTCACATGGCAAACTTTTATTCAAGGCATTTCTTGGAAATATATGCTCTCCTCAAGAGATATAATAATTTACTGTGCTCAGAGGAATAGTAGAATGCATATAAAATTAACTGCTGTTTAGAGAACTCTTTCAGAGTTTTAGATTGAAGGTTTTTTTACAGTATATTTATGTGCAATTATTAAGAAAGCTCACATTATTTGTACTATTTCACAAATAATGAGTCAAATACTTTCTAAATTCAAATCAAGCCAGTAGCACAGAATTATCCTTATTTCAAATAAAATTCAAGTGATATTTATATTGAGTGTCTACATGCTTAGTGCTATGCTAACCCTAATGATCTGGTTGATGCTATGTAATGAAAATATTTATTATCTTCTAGTAAACATTGCTGTGTAAGTTCTCTTTTCCTTTCTTTCTGCCACCTTTCATCTCCTCCCCTCCTACTAATATAATGCAAGGTAAAGATAAAGTTTGACATTTAGCTGTCCTTGATCCTATTTACAAAGTCAACAATCAGGTACGTCTTTACAATTAAGTGAAATGAAATACTTCATTACAAAGAAATCTTAATAGCAAAACATCAAACTTTCATCCTAATGTGGTACAGAGACCTTTTTCTAAAACATGGGTAAAGCTCATAAAACATAAAAATTGATAAGTAGCACAGAAAAATAAAAGTGGCTTTATTTGTATGAAGTTGATACACGAGTGTTCAAATGTGGATTCTTAGATACAATGAAGGTTGCTGATTCTTTTTTTTTTTTTAAATGGTAGTATACTAAGGATTGAACCTAGGACCTCGTGCATTGTAAGCATGCATTCTACCACTGAGTTACATCCACACTCTTTTTTTTTTTTTTTTTTTAATGTTATTTTGAGGGAGTCATGGTCTTGCTAACTTGCTAGGCTGACCTCAAACTTGTGGTCTTCCTGCCTCAGTCTCCAAAGTAGCTGGAATTATAGGTGTGAGCTACTAGGCCTAGGTGGCTTTCATGGATTCTCGATCATTATTAAAGATTGATCATTCTTCGGGGATGGGGTAGCAAACAAACAAACTAAATTTACAGTGAATAACAAATGTATAAGAGATCTTACCTAGTACAACCATGATGGAAATCAGTGGAGAGATTCCTCAGAAAACAAAAACTAGAAATTCCACTTCACTCAGCTTTCCCCCTTCTAGGTATCTTCCTTAATGATTTAAGGTCAGCATATTACAGGGTTACGTGCACACCCATGCTTATAGCAGCACAATTCATAACAACTAAATCTTGGAAACATCATATACAGTATGTATGTCAACAGACAAATGGAAGAGGAAAATGTGGTATTTATACACAATGGTATATAGTACTACCCTGCCATAAAGGAAGATAAACTTGAGGCATTTGTAGGCAAATGGATGCAACTGGAGAACACAATGTTAAGTGAAATACGTTGTACCCACAAGCTTCCATAATCCACAGCTTCTCTTATATGAGAAAATTTCCCCTAAAATACATGTAGCAAAATATAAGATACATAGGGCAAGTATGGAGAATGTCAAATAATTCACGGATTTATCTATTCCATTGTTTCACAAATATTTTAATACATATGGTAAGTTGCTTCACTTATACTACTATTTACTCTTGGTTCACTGAAGAGAAAGCTTTGTGCTTTTGTCTTTCTTCTTTGTGAGAGAGTTTTTGTATCTCTAACTTCTACTCTTGAGTAACATTGTGGCCATTTTAAGATTATGACACACAGAATATTAACTACTATTCTTTATTTTGTTATGAAATTTTGTTTCAGTTTTTCATAGAAAAAAAGTATTTCACATCAATAAAAAAAAAAAAGACAACTTTGTTGCTATAATGTAGAGTTTTTCCATTTTGGCACAGTTTACATGTGGTGTCTTTAGCAATGCCCTGGATCCCCAACCCTTACATGCCAAAAGCATCTCCCATCCGTGACAATCAAACACGTGTGCACATGACAGAAGTGCCCTTCCAGTTAAAATCTCTCCCAACTGAGAACTAGTACTCAAAATGCAGGACTACTTAATTCTCAGAATGCTGCCAGAGTCCCAAAACAGCTGTTGGAAGGCTGATGTTTGCTCCCTACTATTCTCTGAATGTTACGTTTTATTTTATTTTTGTTTATTTATTTTATTATTTTTTTTTTTTTGTCCTGAGACAGGGTCTCACTATACAGTTTAGACTGGCCTTAAACTCATTACATAGTCCAGGCTGGCCTCAAACTCATGGAGATCCTCAGTCTCTCAAAAGCTGGGATTACAGATGTGAACCACCATGCCTGGCTGAATGTTGCATTTTAAAAGCAAGACCATCACTCAAAACTGTATTAGACCTAGCCACCAAACTCAGGTGAATTAATAAACAGATGTCCTCATTCAGGTGCCTTCATATCTACCCCAGATGCACATAAACCAACTCATTGTCATTTTTTTTTTGTTTCATCTTCAATTTTAGACTTACGGAATACTCATACAATCTATGTATTAGATAGTTGTGATATTTGGGTCCTCTTTTATCAAGATCCCATGACATTACTACTCATTTCTGTTATTTATTTAGGACTCCACTACTAACCCATTGCCACTGGTGATGAGAGTTCAGTGAAGTCCTTCTGACCATCCTCCGAAATCCACTGGGTAGCTCAAATCGTCTCCCATGTTGGTGTCAATGCCAGATATCACCATGGACAGCTAGCACGAAAAGTGACAACTTCTGCCTGACCATTTCACCTCACAATGTAAGGACAAGAGTAAAGTGATGATGGTGAGTAATGAGATGGGGCAGATATTTATGAATGAACAAAATAATAAAGTACTGAGGACTACCAGAAAGCATAGGAGCAGAAGTACACAGTAGGAATTTGGTCCAGTTGGCAGAAAAATCAAAGGCTTTAAACAAAAGCTTTCAGAGAAGTGCCAGTGAATAAAAATCACACTGTGGGTGAAAATATATGATGAATGGAAGAGACTGTAAGGAGGTTTGGAGCCATTTTGATTCCTTGCCTATTCCTTTGATACCAGGAGTATTCCTGTGGCGTGCTGCTTTTGAGGTTCACGTCCGACTGGGGAGGAAATAAGGTTAAAGAGATCCTCGGAGATTCTTTAAATATCAAACTAACTTTTATTGACATTAGCACTCTGGGTGAAAAGTTTGTGATCTATATCTATCAAGGATGAATAAGGAAATAGCATGCAGCAATTTAAACAAAGAACATCAGTGGAGAGCAGGTTTCAGGAAGCAGCAGCCACTGCCTGGGAAAAGCAGACATCACTGGGCAGGAAAAGGACTCCACGGCTGGAGCAACTGGAAATCCTCCCTCTACAGCACTGGGGAGTCATATGAAGGGTGAGAAGGTGCTGGGGAATCTGACCAAGAGAAGGTAGCACAAACTGCTGACCACAAAGCACTGCAGGAAAAAAAAAAAAAAAACAACCTGTGTGCTGTGAGCGTCTGTCAATACAAAGACAGTGGACACCAGGACAGGAAGTTTAATGGTTCACACAGGAAAATTCCATAAAGCTAACCTCCAGATCACCCCACGGTGGGGAAAGTGATTAAGAGGAAGTACCACGAGGTCAGTTTGCCCCTGAAAGAACATAGGAAGGTTAAAAACAATGTATTTGCTAAACCAAGTTCTTTGTATTGTTCAGTCAGTTACAGATTAAACTTCTTGTTCTAGATTTAGCCAAGAGTAACACGTGACTGTACTAATCAGGATGTGTTTTTTTTTGCTTTAAATTCTGCCTGCTGTAAGGGGTCTGCACGTTTTCTGATATGTTCCTATGTGGAAGCTGTCAGTTCACCCCGAGCTCAGCTAATAAAGGCTCCACTAAATTCACAACTGGCTGCTTGGTTTTCTATGCTGGTTTTAAACCCATAACAGAAGGAAGGTCCCTTTGCTCAGCAGTGATCTTCCTGGCCTTCCTAGCTTAGTACTGCACTTGCTGCACAGGAGGCCCAGATGATGAGGGCTGGATTTGGAGCTGGAGGCCATAAATTGGTAACTCAAAAAAAAAAAAAAAATCACATATATAATGTTCTTTACTACTCCATCAGTGAATA
This sequence comes from Dasyprocta punctata, assembly GCA_004363535.1. NCBI lineage: Eukaryota > Metazoa > Chordata > Mammalia > Rodentia > Dasyproctidae > Dasyprocta > Dasyprocta punctata. The sequence continues at coordinate 20,277 of RJWM01015725.1, read as the reverse complement.
ATTAAATTTTCCATTGGCCATTTCCCAACTATTTAAATATCCTGGGAGGTATGGAGTAGCTTTCCCTTCTCCCCTCGCCCGCTCTCGCCTCCCCTTGGAGGCTCCCGTGGTCCTCTGCACACCTTTGCAACACTCTCAAAGCACCTGCTGAACTGAACTGAAGTATGTCAAAGCCTAAATGCCTCAAAGGATCGAGCCACTCTAGATCAAAAAATTACCTTTTATCTAACTCATGAAGCTACAAAAGGCCCCATGGGACAATGAGCTCATTAGGCATTTCCCATAAGGATTGGGATTAAAATTCTTGCCCAAAACACAAAGTAAATTTGGCTATGAAACGCATTTTTGTGCTTGTGTACATCAAAAGGATATCTCTCCACCTGTGCAGCCTTTCTCAGCAAAGCACTGATAAGGAAAAATATTCCCAGTGCTTCGAATCCTTCGTATTTACTTTCAAACATACATAATGTAGACCCAAAGGAAATTTCTGAATGCATAAAATATATCGTGTAAATTGAATTTAAAATACTTTAAGGAACAAAGAATAAGATAAATATTAATTTTTCCTCTGGCTTTTACTTTTCTAAAATATGGAGACAAGAAGATTTAAAAAATATATTTAAATCACTTTATATTTTATTAAGCAGCCATGGCCACTATAGTATGAGAAATGTGTAATAAAAGCACACAGTGATTCCCAGTGTGGAGTTCATAGAAGGCTCTAGGGCAGCAAGTCTAGAGAGCTAATGTGAGGACTGCAGTGCACATAATCAAATTGTACAGTATTTGGAATTCACACTAAATCAGTAGATTTTCACTGTTCTTTCCACAAAAACAAAATCACTCAAAAACAAGTAACTACGTAAGCCAACACAGCAATTTGCTTCACTATAACAAGCATTTTATTCTATGGATGCACTACAGAGTCATGTTATATGCCTTGAATGTGCACATTAAAATTTATTATAAAAAAAAGAGTTCCAAGGGGGCATGCAGAAAGGATAAAGCAAATTTGGTTTGGTCACAGAAGAAAGTGAACCACAAAAATGGAAGCCACAAATAATAATTTAAATAAAACAGTATTTTTATGATTATTTTAAAAGTATGAATTAGCCAGATGAGAAAAAGAAACGAAAACAATTCAGGCAAAAGCTCAGAAATAACAAAAAATGGCAAAAACTAGTTAGATTAGCTGAAACTAGGATAGATTGGGCGCATTATTGTTGGTAACCCTGGGCAAATAATAATATAATTATCACTTTTGGTATTATTTCTAAAGAAACAAACTTCAAACAAGACAAACCTGAAACAAAACATCAAACATACAGAAAGCAATTTCTGATCATTTATCTATTTGATATTATTTTCTTGGATGTTATCAGAATCACCAAAAGTAAAATGATAAACAATTGCAACAAAAGCACTGATTGTGTGCAGGAACTACTGCCACTCCCAGGAAGAAGTTGAATGTTATTCAACATGTTTCCAGGTTTGTGCACAGGTTTTAACTCAAATCTACAGGATAATAATGGAATCTTCAATTTTTTTTCTTTAAAAAAAAGGACATAATATTAAGCTAGATTTTCTCTGTTCTAGAGCGCAAAGCCTTTTGACTTAGTTTTGTTTATTGTGAAATCTAAGGAATGTATGATTATAATTTTAACCAACATTTAGTGCGTGATACAGTAAATGATGCAAAGATTAAGCATGCCTTTAATTTATTCTAATCCTATCTCAAGCAACAAAACTCACTGAAAGTCATTTTAATTCACAAGGGTAAATGAAATCAAAGTCAGTATAAAAGTAAAGACCAAGAAAGACAGTACTGAGATTTGTTGTTAGATGATAGTTGTATCAGGACTTTAAGATGATTTCAGTAGCAGGAAATTTTACATGGCTCATGTTAAAGAAATGTCACTGCTGTATGTAAACATGACGAACAGAGAGCAGCTTGCTCTCATGATGACAAAACTAAATATTTCATTACATACAGTATTTTTCATTCTTGCATTTGTAAATTTGAAACAATTAAAAGTACTGAATGTCAGCACATGCTGTTAGTCATTTTCACTGAGAGGCAGAGTGTTCTTTTTTTATTTCTTCTTTTTTTTAGTCTCTATTTATTTGGCAGTAGACCCTGGAAAGAAAAATAGCTATTTTCTACCCTATTCAAACATAGAACTATGTACTTCTTTTTAATCACAGTTTTGAATCTCAGAACTTATAAAAATAAACAATAAGTTGCTAATACTAAGAAGAATTCAGTAATACAAGCAAATCAATGTCTTCAGAAGAAATGCCAGACAAGTAAAACTTCTATTCTTTTTTAAAGATGCATTCAAGCCAGTATTAATAATTCATAAAATATACAACCTCATAAATGCACAAAGAAGTGCAACATAGCCCAGAGAAATGAAGTGGGATGGAAATATTGATCCTTACAATTTTTTTTCAATAAATGCAATAATAATGTGTGCCCTCCAAACAAATAATTCTCACAGTACAGTAATGCCATACTTATTCATGGGCAGCCCATCTAGGATACCAAACCACAGATAGTAAAATCTAGTCCTCAAGTTAAGCAAAAATCAGAAGAAAAATTACCAGACAATAAAAGTAAGGATGGAAAAAAAATCAAGCAGTTAAACCCCAAGTGCCAATCTGCAGAATGTGTTTTGTTAGCTGGTTCACATTCACTGGAAGTTTAAAGAAAGCAAAACTCTTCTTTTATTATAGGAGAGAGAATTCTCTGTCTTTCTCTACCCCAAACAACCGAATGAAAAACAAAATGTGGAAATTCCACCTTAGATAAAACAAAGCAAAACACAATACTTATGAAAGAGCTGCCAAGGCAATGAAACTCAAACTGGAATATATGATCCCAAGAGAAGTCCTTGGTGCAGATTCAGTTATATAACCAGTGCAGGAAGAAAATTTCCTGCCACAGAGAGGTAGGAAATGTAAGAAAGACGGGATTGGCACTGACAACACACACTCCCCAGTGCACAACCCTGCGTCTTAGGGAAGAACCCCGGTCCCCCTGTGCTTCCAGTCTCCTCCAATGCCTGTTTAAAACCAATGGTCTAGGGGGATTCAATTCACTCTAAGGACAATACAAAGGTACTAGTCCAGGTCTCAGAATGCACCAAGATGCCAAAGGAAAGAGAGAAAGAAAAGAGCAAGACAAGAAAAGGAGAGGAGAGGAAAGAGGAGAAAAGGAGAAGACAAAGCAAATGGGAAAAACAGGTCAAGAAAGGACCAGAAAAATATTGCCACCAAGTATGGAAACCATGACTACAAGTATCACTAAACCTCAAAGAACTTCATGAAAAATTAAAATCATTTAAAGATGAGATAGAAGAGCTCTTGAGAGGTACAGAAAACCACAGAAGATGAATTCCACACCTGCAGAATTCATTAAAGACATTAAATGTGTACAAGAAGCTAATCAATGCAGAATAAGCACGGCTGGAAATCTCGTAAGAGCCATGGAAGGCAAAGATGAATGAGCGAAAAGAAATAGAAACAAAAATAAATTACAAAGGATTGAAAGAAAACAAGAATTTTATTTTAAATTACATGGGTAAAACTGATTTACCAAGAGCACCACAGAGTTAAGTAAATGCGAAGTTCTCAGGACAAGCAGTAAACCTGAATTTACAGACTGAGGTCACACATATCAGGATCACACAGAATGACATCACTCAGTCATGTCGGATTAGCACTGCTGATCCTTGAAGCTAAACTCTCCAAAGTGCTCTGTGGTGGGGGAACAATTAAATTAACCCTGGACTTCTCTACAGAAATCTTACATTTAAGGAATTAAAACTGTCTTTAGAATATTAGGAAATGATAGCGTATCTAGTCAAACTATTATTCAAGCTTCAAAAAAAAAAAAATCCCTGTTTTTAAAAACCACAGATTTTTATTCCTAGTTTTATTCGAAGATTTCCAGAAGAAAAACCTCAATGATCAGAAACATGGAAACTCTGTGACTGACTGGCTGCCTCTGTCCTCAAAGGTTTTGTTGCTACCCCTGCTTGAAGTCCACTCCCTAGCTTCCCAGAACTTCCCTCCTCCTTTGTACCCAGTACCACCCCCACCACATCCCATTACCACCCTCCCCTACCACCCCAGCCACACTTCACTAATACCCTTCATCTCTCCCAGGCCTCCTCCCCTCCCCTCCCTCATGCCTCATTCTCTCCCTCTCAGGCCCTTTTTGCCACCTTTCTGACCGCCCCTCTAATACCTCCTCCCTTTTCTTGCACAAGAACTTTACTGAGCCATCTGGTTTTCCTTAAAATCTGATCTGATGTCACTTAGACTGGTATCTCCTCTGTGTTTCTAAGAAAATATCCAAATATTATATGCTATTATGATATCCCTGGAATAAAAGATTCAAAATGGGCAAAGATATACCTATATGTAAGTGAAAACACAAAGAAGGGAGCACATATTATTCATGGTAGAACCTTATTTCTTTTTCTCAATTCAAGAAAATAAAGGACAAGGAAAAGTCTCATGAGATGAGAATAGGTAAAAGATATCAAAAGCTGCACTCTGAAAACACATCTTTTCCGGTGTGTATTGAAAATTCATAAAAGCTATGAATCCAGACCACAAAAAAATTCATAAAAATTCCAAATAGAAAAAATAGCCCAGATAATATTCTATGATCACAATGCAATAAAAATTGAATTAATCACAAAACAAATAACAACAGCTGGGAAATATTTATTTCTTACACCCAGAGGGAAAATAACATGGACTAGAGGGCATCTAATTAAATGGACAGAATATCTGATGTGGGGGGAGAAAACTGTTGAACTACCAGGAACCTGAAGAGGAGTCATTTAAATGATTTAGTGTTGAACAGAACAAAATAAAACACCAGAAGAAAAAAACAAAAATAACCTGGCTTCAGCACTCCAATTCTTGGCCTGAGTTTAATAAGGGCAGCCAAGGACTCTCCCAAATTTGAAACTGTAAAGCAGCGAATTAATCTGAAGGGAGCTGAGACACTACTGGTGCCTCTGGGACCTAGGAGATCCTGAACCTCCTGCACCCCTGTCCCTTCAAATGAAAGCTGCCAGCCCAGCAACCTGAACATCTACAAACAGCCCCACATTCTTTTTATTTGCAGTATAAAGAGACAATCAAGGCCCACCTGGATTCAGAAACCACAGAAAACACAGAACTATAGATTACAGAAGACTCCAGCAGCGAGATTAGAATATGGTATGGTGGGGGGAGGTGCAAGGAAAATGAATATACCCATAAATATCTGGAATGAAGTAGCATGTACAAACCAAAACACAATATTATGAAAACAGAACAAGTGAAGTCTTTTCATCAAATATTACTTGGAAAACTCAATAAATGGAGAAAAGAACAGACTTCTCTTGCAAAACACACACGAAAGTTAATTTGAAATCATCATACATTAAAAAGGAAAAATCTAGAACAACAAAGCTTGTAAAAAAAATTCTTTATAGTCTTAGGGAAGGCAAGGCAAGGTTCCATGTTTTAAGATATAAGCACATTAAACATTGTTTAAATTAAGCATATGTCACCAAAGTTTCAATTCAAAACATTTTTTCATCAAGAACTATTAAGAAAATGGATAAGCAAGTCACAGACACGGACTATATTTACAATGTGATAAGATACTTATATCTCACGAGATAAGACGGTATCTACAAAACAATAATAAAGACTTTCAGTATAACAAAAAATTAAGCAAAACACTTGGATATTTCATAAATGAAGATTTATAATGGCTAAATCAACAAATGAAAAAGCGTTCAACAATATTGTACTGGGAAATACACAAATTAAAGCCACAATGGTGCTTATTTTACAAGAATGTCTAAAATTAAGAAGAGTAAAAACAAACAGTAACAGAGGGTTTGAAGGAACTGAAAGCTAATACTTGGCTGGTAGAATTATAACATGGTTCAAACACTTAGTTAACCTCTTGGCAAGTTTTTATAATGTTAAAAGCACATTTCCTCTATGAATTCACCTAACATAAATGAAAAGTGAATATTCCTATAAGAAAAAAAATTTCCTGCTTTACTTATGTACGATTGAGAAATAAAACTGTGTGTTTAAAATGTGCAACATGATGCTTTGATATGCATAGGTACTGTAAAATCATGACCTCAAGCAAGTTAATTAATACACCTAACACTGCACTACTATATTTTTTTTCCAAAAAATGTTTATAATAATGTTACATCAATGTCGTCATTTAAGTAAAAATTGAAAACACCAGATAAGACCCTCCCAACAGAAGGACAGATAAAAATTGTGATTTCTTCAATTAATGTACTATTATTCAGTAACAAAGAAAAAATTAAGGGGAAGCAAATAGACTACTGATATATACAGTAACATGGATGTAGCTCAAAATCCTTTTGCTAAACAAAAAGAGTCACATTTAAAGTGGTCCTTTCTACCTGACTCATTTCATACAAGCAGTTCAAAAACAGTAGAATCAACCAATGGAAATGGGAACCATAGGACTGGAGTGAAACTGACTGAAAAAGAGCAGCAGGGGGCACTCTCCAGGTTGAAGAAAATACCTGTATCTTAACTTGAGTGAAGATTGATGTTATAAACATTCATCTACTTCACACTTAACTATGTCAATACAATATGGAAAATTCATCTCTATTTCAAAAATAATTAAAAACTACAATGCGCAGAATTTGTAAGCATGTGGGATGCAAGCTTTTAATTCAGAAACTTTACTGGGTAAAGATAATAACTTATTTGTAGTTAAGAATCACTTAAGAGTTCCTATCATAATAGCATCTAATGTTTTCAGTTCAAAAAAGCTGAGCAACATACGTAAGATATAGAAGAGCTGTGACTGAAACCGTGTAACATCTCACTCTGCATTTGCCATGTTTTCTTTCTTTATTATACATTCTTCATACAATCAACTATAATTCCTGAGATTAAATATATTAACACTTCAATTAGACTAACAGAAAGAACCCTTGCTATATGTACCAAAGAGAAAGAAAAACCTCCAGTAATTAAACTATAACACAGCTTTATTCATTAAGTCATAATAGTTATTTAAAGGTCTTTTAAACCAGATTTTGCTTTGGATAGTCCTTAATCAAATGAAAAAGTAAAACAAATTGGATGAGAATTCAAAAAACAATATGGAATTGCATCATTCATCCTCTGAAGAATATTTCTTTCATAAATACTAGTAGAATTTTTATAATTCTTAAATTATTATTTTGGAGGCAATTGCCTTCCAACATCAGTCTTGCAAAGATTCTCAATTACGTCTCTTCTTGCTTAAAAAGAGCTAACATATACTTGTTCTGTTGTTTTATAGAAGGAAAAATACAACTAATGACCAAATGTTTTCATCTGTCAAGAACATTTTCTGTGATTTCATAATGCTTGATAATGTATAGATAGAAAAATACTATTTCATTACTAGTTCAATAATATTTTCCTTCATCTAAATTATAAAATAATGTCAGAATTCAGGTTATCCCAAGAGTGTAAACACATTCTACTGTCAGATAAGCACAGAGGTTTACTCTAGTGAATCAGATGTAATGTCTGTCAGCAATCACCTTCCTGCCACAGTTAATCTTTAGTAAGCCAGTGGTCAGAATGGAGTAAATTTGCCTGCTGAGAATCTTCTGGGTATTAGTTTAAAAAGACAACAGCCAGACCTGTCCCTGGAGGTGATGCACTATTCTCAGCAAGAACCCCGAAATTACATGCCATAAGTGAATCTTATCAGTAGACACAACACAGGACAATACAGCAGGATACATAAAAATCTCAGAGTATATACTTACAGAAAAGCACTTCACTAAGTAAGAAGGTTGCAAACAGATCTTTCGAATTCATTATAAAATAAGATGCAGATTTTGTCTTTCTTAGGCCTAGAATTTTGTTACAAATCAAAACAAAGGAGGCCCAAGGGTTTCTAAGAATATTCATCCTGCCATTAAATAATTCTGAGGAATCTAAGATAGCTGGCAAGAAAAACAAAATCCTAAAACAGGATGTCTTATTTTCCTCTTGTTGCTGAGACAAAATATCCCACGCTCAAAATTAAGAAAGGTTTATTTAGCTTTTGTTTGTGGCGGTTTCAGTACATAATCAGCTGGCTCCAAGGCAGGGTGGCATGGCACAGGGGAAGATGGTAGCAGAAAACAGCAGCAGCAAAAGCGGTGGGGGAACTTCCTTTCCTCCCTTATTTTGTATGTGGGCTACGCCCTCTGGGGCAGGTGTAGCACTCACACCTTCTCCCTGCCCTCCTCTTCCAGAGGCTCAGGATGTTTACAAAGTAAAGACCCTGGTCCCCTGCTAAGTCACTTGGTTAAACTTCTCAGACTGACACAATGAACAACATCCTAGAGCTGTAAGGGCATGTCTTCTAAATACTAGGATGCAGAACTGCTGAGTTACTTGGTTAAGCTTCCAGTCTTCTAGGGTTAACATAATGTATCAACCATTACACAGGAAAAAAAGAAAACAATTTCATACCTACTGGCCAACAAACTTCGTGCAACTGTCATGTATCATAAAGAACTGTGCTCTTTCTCAATTGTAAAAATGAATTTTATGCTTAAAATAGGAACAATTTATACATATTATGAAAAATATTTGCTGAGTATCATATTTAAAACATGCATGTCCTAAATATTCACCATGAAAGTAGTCATTGTGTATCACAAAAGGTATTAATAAAATGAAAATCTATAAATTCTTCTACTTATAAGTTTTAAAATATATGTCTTATTCTCTAGATTTGATGTTGGAAGTATTCAATATCTAGTGTTCTCCAAGACGGTAGCTCTGTCAAGATATGGCCAATGAGGACCTAAAGTGGCTAGGAAAACTATGAAAATAAAATTCAAATTTTATTTAATTTTAAGTAATTTAAACTTAAATGCACAACATGGCTAGTAGCTACCATATTCCAAACAACACAGTTTCAGACGATGAAGTAGTACCACATTTAAAGGTTTTTTTGTTAATGTTAATTTGAGATGTCATTGGCCTAGGCTACACATTATACAGCATGGCAAAAAGGCAATGCAAAACAAACAAAAATCAATGCCACTACCAAAAGTTTAAGGTACTTAATGCCATAGAGACTTTTCTTTCTTTTTCTTTGCATAATTGCTAAGAGTTATCCCTGGAGACAACTTTTAAAGGTTTCCATTTTAAACAACAGGAGAAGTTATAACATGTATTTAAAACGTTACACACATCCCCAAAGGCAAGAATGGGTAAATTCTTTGGCTTTTCAATTTTAGGGCTCTCTATACTTTTGTTTTTCTTTTTAAAGTCTCAGAATATCTTTTCCTTGTTGGTTTTTATTTTTCATTCTCTCAGGCTTTGCCTCACTAGCTGAAACTGCTCTTAACACTCCTATACCCAGTTTGCATTCCTTTTCATAGAATTACTGTTGTTTGTCTTTTTGAGACAGGGTCTCGCTATGCTGGGCAGGCTGGCTTTGGATTCACTTTGTAGCCCAGGCTGGTCTCGAACTTGCAATGTTCTTCCTGCCTCAGCCTCCCAAGTGCTGAGATTACAGGGGTGTGCCACCACACCCAGCTTTTTCACTTAATTCTTTATAGAATTCTTTTCTCATTTTTTATTTCCTCCCTTTCTCTTTCTCTTATAATATGACACACTTTCATGTGGAGGAAAATTTATCACTTGTTTCTTCATTTAATGAGATTAGTATTTTAAAGTCCCCTGAGAGGAGGTTGATTTACTTGAACTTTTCTCCCCTTGCTTTTGCAAAGAACAGTTCCATGAGAAGGTTACAAAGGACCACTAATTACTAGAACAGTAGATTGTTAACAGTCATTCATCAATAGGTAGCCATAGAAATGATGATGATGATGATGATGATGACAACGACGACGATCATGATCAAGACAGCCAAGAGGAGAACAATGACCACAACAAGAACCAGGTGTGAGGATGTGAATGGCTTCTACTGCTTGGTTCACCTTTATAAGAAGCCAAAGGCCTATGAACTGGCACTATGACTAGAAGCAAATATAATAGGAAAAAGGAAACAGTGAAATTTTTTAATTTTTTTGGTACTGGGGATCCAACTTACAACCTTGCGCCTGCCAGGCAGGTGCTTACACCACTGAGCTAAATCCCTGGTGCAAATATAATAGGAAAAAGGAAACAGTCTTCAAAAAAGACGAAAACAAAGTACATTATAATACAACCTAGAGCCAGGCATGGTGGCGCACGCCTTTAATCCCAGCACTCAGGAGGCTGAGGTAGGAGGAGCATTGTGAGTTCAAGGCCAGCTTGGGCTACAACACAAGCTCAAAGCCAGCCTGAACTACATAGTACGACCCTCAAAAAACTAGGGCCGGGAGTTTGGCTCAGTGGCTGAAGCACCTGCCTGGCAGGCGCGAGGTTGTGAATTCAATCCCTGGTGACCCCCTGACACACACAAAATAATAATAATACACCCTAGATGGCTGATGTAGAACAGTCCAAGTAATATCACATTCAAGAGTTATAATCAGCAGATATATGTGCAGCAAATAATGTACGTTCATTGCTTGCAAGCCACTATATCCAAGAAGATGTTTATCCTGTTGAGAGACAAAAATTTACAAGGGATCCAAAAAATAATACAAATAAAAGCAGGAAGAAAGACCCCAATTCATAGCATCAACTACTCACACTTCTGGAAATACTAAAAAGGGAAAGAAAAAGAGTTGGCCTGGAGTCATCAAGAAGGACTAGACAGAAGAGGAAGAAAAGAAAGTGGACTTTGATGGAAAGGTGGAATACATCAAAGGAACAGAGGACAGATTTCAAAACTGAGCGAAGAGCCTAAGTCAAAGCAGAGGGCAGGAACAAGCCAGGCACAGCACACATGAAGGGTATTCAAAGCGGCTGAAAGGTTTGTATTCGTAAACAGAAGATGAGATGATGACGGGGTTGGCTTGTGAGAAAAGCAGCATCAGAAAAAGGAATTTAAATGTGATGGATGGGACACAGTAGATACCACAAAGAGATATGGTGAGTTAAAAAGGGCAGCCTGAAGGATGAACAGAAACGAAAATGTAATCAGAGAACGGAGCTTATGAGACTTAGCATAATCAGTGAAGTAAGGTGGCAGCAACAGATGCACAGAGATAAAGGGAAATAAAGGATATTTTAAGTAAGAAAAAAAAAATCAATAGGATTTGAAGACATCAGAAAAAAAGGCGGAAGAAATGGAAGCTTCAAAGATGACACAATGTTTCCATCCAGAAAAGCAGAATGAAAGACTGGTAGCACGTTTTGATCACAACATCTAAAACACATAAAAACTCCATCTGTTTTCACATCTTTCCTGGACATCTGGCTTACTTCACGCATGCCAGACGAGGCCCTCCAGCATGTTTCAAAGGAAGAAGCTTAAATGTACTATGCTAATATTAAGTGCAACCACAAACACGAAGGATTACAAATATTTTTAGTATGTCCTTGTTTATGAAAAAGCAATATGGTATCTCATATTTGCTTTTAAATAATTGATTGGGGAAGAGTCTAAATGGGCCAAAATTGGCCACAAATTAGTAATTGTTAAAGGTAGATGATAAATTATTCTCTCCACTTAAGAATAAATAACTCCTCACTACTTTCACCTGCGTACATGAATCTAATCCTTCAGAGAAATCTCTTCTAAAGACAGTAAAATCTGGCGATGTAATTTTTAAATAATTTTGCCTAAAAGAGACAAATCTAATACATTAGAGCCACTGCTAAACGTAACTGCAAAAAGTATATTAAAAAACAAACTGAAAAACTGTGCTTCACTCTACAATGTTCTTACGTAAACCTGTGAACATCAGCTGATCAAGAAAAGTTAAAGAGAAAAACAAATTACTCAAATGCCAATGATTCTATCAATAAGACATATAAACAGTAAAGACTGATGTTATACCCAAACACTGTACATACTGTAGACTACTTTGGATAAAACACATTTGGAAAGTTTACTGGTGGACCTATAAATGTATCTCTAAATATTAACTGATATAATATTTCATCTTCCTAGTAAAAAAGGAGGCACACAATTGACTGCATAAACATTAATATTATTCACCTTACTCTGTAGTATGGATTTAGGAAATAATTCATAATAAACTATTACCTGAGATGTTGACAGAATATGAAACAACAAATTCTTTTTTTTTTTTTTTTTTTTTTTTTTTTTTTTTTTTGCGGCACCGGGGATTGAACTCACAGCCTTGCGCCTGCCAGGGCAAGCGCTTAAGCCACTGAGCCAAACTCCCAGCCCTGGTTTTTTTGAGGCAGGGTCGCACTATGTAGCTCAGGTCGGCCTTGCGCCGCGTTGTAGCCCAAGCCGGCGTCGAACTCACAACGCTCCGCCTACCTCAGCCTCCCGAGTGCTGGGATTAAAGGCATGCGCCACCACGCCCGGCTTGAAACAACAAATTCTTGATGCATTTGTCTTTATATAATGGTTTCCGAATGTACAGAATGATGTTCAATGCTGAATTGTTGGATCCCAAACACTGGAAATTTAAACTTAGACTCCAAAGACTATAAAGTCTAAAACATATTTTATCGCATTAAAAGGAATAGTGTAATTAGACTAAAGTTTACAGTCTCACTTATTTCCCTAGCAAAGTTTGCTACATGCCTAAAACCAGATTTTATGTCCTAAAAAACTTAGAAGGATATTAAAAAAAATTGAATCACTCGAATTTCCTATACATCATAACCAGTACCTTTTCATGTGCTTAGAGAAAATAAATCACTAATAATTTCATACTGGAATTTTGGACACAAAATCCTTGTCAGCCTTGATCAAGGAAAGCAGTCTTGCAGCATAGCTAGAGTACAGCTCAAGTATTCAAAAACTGTTTCAGTAAGTAAACAACTTGCAAAGAATTTTTTTTCTGTAACTTTATTGCAAAACTACACATTCGCAGCCGGGCGTGGTGGCGCACGCCTTTAATCCCAGCACTCGGGAGGCTGAGATAGGCGGAGCGTTGTGGGTTCGAGGCCCGCTTGGGCTACAACGCGAGCGCAAGGCCGGCCTGAGCTACATAGTGCGACCCTGCCTCAAAAAAACCAGGGCCGGGAGTTTGGCTCAGTGCCTTAAGCGCCTGTCCTGGTAGGCGCAAGGTTGTGAGCTCAATCCCCGGTGCCGGAAAAAAAAAAAAAAAAAAAACAAAAAAACTACACATTCACATCACATTACCCTATATCCTCCTTTCTATCTCTCAGTCACGTGAACTTTACCCCCTACTCAGGACGTTCACACCTGTTGTTCTCGTGGTCAGGAATGCTTTTGCCTTCCAGGCTTACCTGGCTAGTTCCTCTTATGTATAACTTGCAAATTAAATGTGACCTTTTCAGAGAACACTTCCTGACTTCCTAATTCTTTTATGATTGGATGATACAGTCACCAAACATGCTCATTCAGTTTTTTATTTACTTTTTTGGGGGGTAGAGGGAGACAAGGACTCACTATGCAATCAAGGTTGGTCTCAAACTTGTGGCAGTCCTCCTGCCTCACAACCTCTCAGTACTGGCATGATGGGTGTGCACCACCATCCACGGTTTATTTACTTTTTATGATCTGTCTTTGCTCCTCCTCCATTAATAAGCACTGAGTTTCATGGGAATGCAAACCATGTCTTATCTACAAATTGTGATCAAAATACTAACATTAAGGCAACCATGACAGCACAATTAAACATACTCATGAAAGAGAACTTCCAGAGCTGCTTCAGAATGTGGCAGGAACAATGGGATAATTGTGTTCGAAAAGGTGGAGTATTTTCAAGGGGATTAATGACAACACGTCTTTTAGTGTAAAAATTGTTTTTGTTTTAAATATTCACCATACACTTCAATTGTATCTTGTGCTAGTGTCCTCAGATTTAGATAAGAAATATTTGGTTCATGTACAGCAGTGTCCACCTACACATTTATAAAATAAATATGTTGAACTTCAAATTTTTTGAAGTTTATGGCCCTAACAAACTTGCAGTGCACCTGAGATAAAGGATGACTTGCATACTATCCATCCCTACAGCTATTTCTTCTACACACGAAGCAACTTTTACTTATCCATATCTTCATCTTAAAATATCAACATTTAACATCTTAAGATGTCAAATTTGTCCTTAAAGAAATTAAGATTTATAACCATTGAATACTTCTGTGGGCTAAACTCAGAGCCAGAATCTGCTAATACATTGAAGAAAAACCAGTGTAAAGGGGAAATAAAAAGAGAAGCAGAAATTGGGCAGTGGCTGCTCTGCTAAAGTGATGCGTCTACTGGAGACAAAAAGAAAAAAAAAAACTCTAACTTCCCACTGATACTGCAGAACAGGAAAACACAGAACTGGTTAAATTAATTCTGGCAAATCAGTAAAGCAGAGGGTTTGGTTTTCAAGGCATATCACATGGCATGAAAGTAAAAATCACAACTATTTCTAAAGGGAACTAAACTAAATGCATAATATGAATCCTACTTTGGTAAATATAATCACATATCCAGACAAAATTAAAAATACTCCACAGGGAAACAAGGAAAATTTCTGGAAAGTATAATGATAAATATGATTATTTCTCCTTGATGGGGGGGTTGTCTAAATTTGTATATTGCACCTATGTCAACAAAAATATTGGCTTGGAAAGCAGGGTTGCCTTCTGTTTTTCACTTGTGTTTTCTTCAGTTTTTGGTTTTAGTCTTAAGAAAAAACAAGTAGAATACTGGATCCAGTTATAGTGGCAATTTACTTACAGTCTTTAAACAGGATGAAGATGATACACACTTGGCAAGCATAGTGACTGGGACCATGGCGATGTGATGTTCATGAAATCCCCACAGATGCTGAAGGATGGAAACTGTACACAGTGTTCATGGATAACAACTCTAATAATGGCTGCCACTCATCAAGTAGGTATAGCTTTCCAGTTTAGACAAGTCCTCACTTCGCCCTCACAGTAACATGTTAAGTTAGCTTTAGTATTTCTATTTATAACATAAGGAAACATAAAGACTCCACTGTAAACAACTGGCAGCTTCAAACACAACCAACACACTCATTCACTCTTTATGCTTTTGCTGTAAATGTGACCCCACCCTTTTAAACATCTGAAAGATTTTATTACAAAAACTCTCACTACTAGTTAGTCTTTAACTTTTAACTGCTTTGTCAGTATAGTCGTGCCTTGTTATTTTCAGGCTCTGCGTCAACAGATTCAACTAACCCCAGACAGAAAATATTTGGAAAAATATACTACCTCCATATGGAAGAAATATAAACACTCTTTTTCCTTGTCACTACTCACTGGACAATACAGTAAAACTACCAGCAGCAATCAAAATATACAGTGAATGCTTAAATTTTTAAAAATTTACCACAGTAGAAGACACACTGACATTCATCGCCCTCAAAATACTCACTCTCACTTCGAACACACTTATCCCACAGTTCTTGCCCCTTTCTGAAGCAGCTGTGGAAGTTCTCTTTCCTTTGGGTCTTCATGAGGTGCGACTGAAACTATGGTGAATGCTACTGCTGAATGCCATCTGAAGGGAAGGCAGGTTTGCAAAAACATTACAGTGTCTCATCCATCTTATTCACCAGATCCGGCACTATGTGACTTCTGACTCTTCCCCAAAATCAAAATGACCATGCAAAGTTAATGTTTTGAACTGATTCAAAACATCAAGGATGCCACAGCAAGGCAACCAAAGACACTTACAAAAGAGGACTTCGAGAAATGGTTCAGAAAGTAGAAATAAGTATAGGATAACTGTGTTCAAAGTGCTGTGGGTATTTTGAGGAGAGTTAATGGCCATGTGTCTTTTGCTGTACTAATGTTAAGTTAAAAGTTTTTCATACATTTTCACCACTCCCTGTATCATAAATAATCCAGGCATATAATAAAGGGTATGCCAAGATGTATAGGTTATATGCAAAGACTGCATTACTTTATATAAAGGACTTGAGCATCTTTTCAGATTTATCTTGTGGAAGGGAAGGATCCTGGAACCAATCCCACACATGTACTGAGGAACAACTGTTATATATTTCTTTCTATCATAAACTAAATTTTAAATCAACTTACACACCAATGCTGTATAGAAATCCAATTTTGGGGTACTGATGATTAAATCCTCTTAATCACAACACTTAAACACATACTAAGAAGTCTTTTGACCCCAGAATACAATTTTTGTTCAAATAATTTAAAATCACGTGAATATGCTCCCAGGATGTTGTCGGTGGCCCTTTCAGGAGGATGATCGACTAACCAAATTGGACTAGTCAGTTGTCTACTTTTACATTCGGTGAAAGCAAGGAAGATTATATTCTTCTTTGGCCAAGAGACATGCTACATCAGTAAGACATTTCAATTGCCAAACAATTTACTCCAATTGTCAAAGAACAAACCATCACAATCTTCATAAGATTCCATATAAAACATTTAAGCACGAATACTGGTTTGCCCCTCAAGTAATTGAAAGGAAGTATTTCTGGTTGTGCTGCATTTTTGAGTCTTTTACTCTTCTGATTTCCTTTCAAAGTTATCAGCCAAGTGACGCCTAATACATTATGTCAAATTTATAGTACAATTCAAGTTGAGCATCTATTTTCCTGTTTACTTTAGTAAAGTATAGCAAGGGAGGAATTACCAGGAATCCATGCTACTTATATACATCAAAACAGGTCATTTGAGGGGCACACCTGAGTGGACAGGAGTCCTCAAAGCCAGAGCCACACAGGAACACCCATCTGTATCCATATCACTCCCAGGAATTCCCGGATTTCTCATATATCATTTCAAAGAAGAAGACTCTGCATATAAAACCAAACTAAAGCACTATAAAAGATTATTGATGATATATAGATACACACATAAATATGCATATATGTACATACATGTGTGTATATATATATATATATACATATATATATACATATATATATTTCTTCCACATTTGCATTTGTCAGTCTCGATACATCCATGTGAAATGAAGCTGGCCACAACTCTAGTGAACATACTGAAAGGAACAAGCCTTACATGCCAGGGTCTGAATTAGACTAGAATTTCACTTTAACTCCAGAACTTCATTAAAAAACATTAAATAGAGTCTCTCTGTGGCATCAGTCAGTGTCTCTCACTCTTGTCAAACTGTTCATTACATTGAATGGGAAAGATAAAACAAATAACTCTTCCTAGTCCAATTCATCAAGACTGAAAAATAAAATGTCATTATTGAATCATCATTATTCTGAGCCAAATGTGATACTACCATCAAACACAACATGGAGGAAGCAAAAATGCACAATTCTCCCTAATCTTGTTAAGAATGAACATTAAATTCCACTTTTCACTGACAATTGTGATTCAGGTAATAGACAAAACCACATGAAAATAAATGGCCTATTCTATCTGTAACTCTTCTTCATGCTTTCTTTATTTATGGAGGTCATAATTCTGCAACCCATAACAAGTGATCATGAATATTGTGTGAAAGCCGCAAAGTTAACAGTAACTAATAAAGGCAGGTTTTATCAGAAAATAACAAAGTTATTGGCAAATTGTAGGTTATTGAGAATAAATCCATTCTGAGAACTCAGATAGAAATCTAAGTATGCTGACTACTGAATTTAAATAACATGTATTTTAAAGAAATGCCTAAATAAGCGAAGTCAAAATATATATAATTCATTTACATATCATTAACTAGATGCCCAAATCATTATATTTAATATGTGTCTACTTAGAAATAGAAACACTGAGTAACTTTAGAGGTAAAAATAATCAAGCTGACTTTTGAAAACAAGCAAGATAATAAAAACAAATTTGGTCTAAAGAAATAGCAGAGAAAAATTAAATTAAGTGATTCCTTCTGCATATGTTACACTATCAGCAAATTCCAAAGCATTATATATCATGGATCACTAATTTCCTTAAGAAATTCACTGAATGTATACGTTTATTTTCTAAAATTTTCTCTAAAAAAGTTATATTTAAAATGATACATGTATATGTGAACATTGTATAAAACCTAGCAAAACATTATCAAAAGCAAATTGAAGACTACTGTAACAAACAGTCTTGCATAGTTCACTACTAGCTATGAAACAAATAGTGTTAACTTTCCAATTAGGAGCTCTTCATGGTCACATACAAATCAGTCACATTTCTCCATACAGCAATAAATGTCTTGAAAAAAATCTAAAATATGGTATAATTTAAATTTACTTCAAAGAAAAAAACAGGCAAGGACTAAAAAATACATGCACAGATACATATAAAAATTATAAAACACTGATGAAATAAAATATCAAAATAAAACACAATTTTAGTAATGTCTCATTTTAATTAACATCTAATCTAAACTGCCTATAAATATTGCTATTAAAATTTTCATTTAAATTGAGCAATTATTCCCCTGAGCAACATAACTCTTTAGTGATATAAAGCCTGGTATGACAAATATCCTGTATATATCTGAATTATTCATTACTTCATATTTCTGATATCACTAAAGACTTCAAGTTTCCTTATTTCAGTCTGGTAAGTTTGGTCCAAGCCAAAGGTAAACTACATGAACTTCTGGGCAATCCCTAAGGTCTCAATTATTTTCTTGAAGACTAATTTCAGATAGCTTACAACTTCATAATGATCTCCCTTTTATGAACTATGCATCAAAAACTCATTTATCAGTGGATCTAAAAGTTTCTTTCCCTACAAAAAGTGCAATGTTCCCAAAAACTCAGCATTATAGGAATCTTCATTTAAGGAACTGAAAAGTTAAAGAAAAAACCAGAGTTGGTTAGAATCAAAATCACAAGACAAAATCCTATCAACCTTCATCATTGGTGTGATTTTATTTAAGTTTCATTGTAAAAATAAAACACCAAAGATAGAGGATGAAATTAGAGTACTTTAAATTTTAATGAGCCAGAACAGAACCAAACTGAAATACCTTAAGGAATACAGGCAGATTTATTTACAAAATTCATCATTACCTCTATGGCTTTCTGCTACAGGTTCTGCCCCTAACACCCTAAGCCAGAAGGCAGGGAACTGAGAAAACACCCAAGTGCCTGTCATCTTTCCTACTTAGATACAATGTTGGAAAACAGTTGACTGGTTACCTCTACTTTAAAAATATAAGCCAAGAATGCTGACTGGGGGACAGCTAGATTCCAGCCTTTTCCTACGATTCAGCACCATTTGTGTACTGCAGGGGAAGAGAACAAGAAGTCATCAAGAAGCAAACCCTCCCTGTGAATCAGTACCATGCACAGGCCCCTGGGGGTACAGCCAGACCCAAGCCTTTTCCCATGAGTCAGTGCCATTTGAGAACTGCAGGGAAAGAGAAGAAGTCACCAAGAAGCAAACCCTCCCTGCAAATCACTGCCATGCACAGGCCACCATGGGGACAGCCAGACCCCAGCCTTTTCCTATAAGTCAGTGCCATTCACAGACTGCAGGGAAAGAGAACAAGAGAACAAGAAGTCAACAAGAAGCAAGTCCTCCCTACAAATTGGTGTCATGTGCAGGCTGCTGGGGGGACAATTAGAACCCAGCCTTCTCCTGTGGGTCAGCACCATTCGTGAACTGTAGGGGAAGAGAACAAGAAGCAAGCCCTCCCTGAGAATCAGTGCCATGCGCAGGCCACTGGTGGGACAGTCAGATGCCAGCCCCTTGTAGCACACAGTGTTTGGAATAATTCACCTGAATGAGAAGAAAACACTGGGTTTGTGACATCTTGCCAAAATTTATGTTAACTAATTAATTGCGTTGCAAATCTGGAAATCAGAAATACAAAGATATACAAAATGAAGAGCTCATCTGCTTTCCACTAAAATTCATAAAAATTTTACCTACAAGGATAATTTTTTCCTCAAGATACAATATGCAGCACTCTCATGCTTGCAGGAATTCAAAGAAAGTAATGATGCTCTGTGAAAGAAAAAAATCATTAACAAAATCTTAAAAAGTTCTAGAAAACAAATAGAAACTAAACAAACAAACAAACAAACAAACAAAAACCAGGTTAATAATGAGGTATATGTGCCCACCAATAAAAGTGCCCAAATGGAACTAGTCAACATATATCAGACTAATTTTCTTCAAATGGGTCCTACAGGGCATGATATAACAGTAGACAAATGGGCATAAACAGAAGTAGATAGGCAGGCCAACTGGCAGAAAGGAAGGTAAGCAGCAGAAAACAGAAAA
>RJWM01015724.1:0-47120 GCA_004363535.1 Dasyprocta punctata | reverse complement strand
AAATATGTGCTCTTGACTTTCAGGCTTCCTTTACATAGGCTAAGTGCAGCAGAGTTGTTAGGAGGATGGCTCTTGATTGCTGAACTTCTCTTACCTGTCAAATGGGACTCTTTTTTTTTTTTTTTTTTTTCGGCACCGGGGATCGAACTCACAACCTCGCACCTGCCAGGGCAGGCGCTTAAGCCGCTAAGCCAAACTCCCAGCCCTGGTTTTTTGAGGCAGGGTCGCACTATGTAGCTCAGGCCGGCCTTGTGCTCGCGTTGTAGCCCAAGCCGGCCTCGAACTCACAACGCTCCTCCTACCTCAGCCTCCCGAGTGCTGGGATTAAAGGCGTGCGCCACCACACCCGGCTTCAAATGGGACTCTTTACCACACAGACATCATGATTGTGAGGATCTGCTGATGTGCGCATCTGCTAAGATTTCACCACTGCGTCTGGGACACTGTAAATACCAGTAATAGTTATATAGCTACTGTGAATATTATCATCATTGTTAATAAATATCACTAAGTTTAACTGTTTTATGGTCCATATGTCCACTAAAAGATGATTGGATAAAGAAAATGTGGTATTTTCACACCATGGAGTACTACTTTGCCATTAAGAAGGATAAACTTGAGTCATTTGTAGAAAAGTGGATGTACCTTGAGACCATAATGTTAAGTGAAATACATCAGACACATCAAGCTTAAAATCACATTTGCTTCTGTAATGTGAGAAACTGGGAGTAAAAATGAAGAACAAAATAGAAGATAGGTAATAGAAAGTAGGGAGATGAATGTGGGGAAGGAGATCAGGAGATGGGTAAGGAGAGAGAGGGAAAGAAGGAAATGGTAAGGGAGGAGAAGAGGATCTGAGATGTGCTGTGTACGTGTGCCAGCTCCACAGAAGGAGCGGAAGCCTCGTGTGCTACAAACACGCCTAGAAAATGAAGGTGATCAAGGGACGGGGCGGGGTGAGGGGAGGGAAATCAGATAAGAAAATTAAGATGCGTTATGTACACGGAGCAACTTCCCACAAGGGAGGTAATCATTATATACTCCACACAGGTCCTCATGCACTAAAGTAATAACAACCACATTTACCTATGGCATGGCAGGATTTCGTCTTGGGAATGGGTGTGGGGAATGGGGAACAAAGGGCTATCTGAAGTTCTGCTGGAGGCCAGCACCCCCCAGGCAAGTTTTGTCTCTATGTCTTAGGTCTCCCTGTAGAAATATTCCCCAGTAGCCATATCCCAGCTTGTTAGCACCTCTAAACTGTCTTTCCTTCATTAGAAATACCTTTCGTCATGAGGTTGTGAGTTCAAACCCTCGTACTGGGAAAAAAACCAATCTGAGTTAGAAATACTTTTCATATAGTAAATAAGGTCTAAAATGTACAATAGATATTGTGAGATGGGAAGAAATTATTAGCAAGGAAAAAGGAACTAGGATGGGGGAAAAGAAGGAAAGGGAAAAAGGAAAAAAATGCAAGTCAGTTATACTCTTAGTGCCCCTTAGTTCATTGAAAAAGGTTTGTGCTAATATTGATTGGAGTTTTTATGCCCATGTCTTGTATTCGGAGTACTGCTTTAAAGTTAACAATATACAACATATCAACTATTGTTATTTTTCTGTTATTTTGTTACAAAATTTTGTTTTACCCTTTTCCCCATAAAATAAAAAAATAAGAAAAAGAAATGTTTCTTACTCTGACCCCTGTACCTGAATATTTAATAATATTTAATAACATTTAATAATGTAGTCATATTCACATTTTAATAATATTCAGATTTAATGATACTCACATTTATTGAGCTCTTACCATGTGTCAAGTTACCAAGTGTGTGTGATCATATTTTGTGACCCTCACAAATAACCATGGGCGTTTTACATTTCACAACGTGTTACTGCACTTGGCCTCCTGGTAGAACCCAAGATTTTCAAGCATATCTTAGAGACCCTTCCATCCCCAGAGCTAGCATTTGGAGAGCTTCTCCACGATGACTGATCTGGGCCACTCTGTCTCCCACAGTGCTGGGGAGATGCTGCTTGCTCCCCTTCGCTTGTCCCTAGCCCTTGCCCTGCCTTTTCACCTGCTTCAGTGCTTCCTCTTCCGCTGGAAGTCTTGCCCTGGCCCAGCAGAGTCTCCGTCGGGAGCAGCAAGGCAGGGGGACTACGGGCAGAGTGAATAAGATCGAGTAATAGCCACAGCAGAGATGTGACCTAAATCTCAGCTCCGAGAGTGCTTCGCGGCTGTGTGTTTGCACACCATTTCATTGGACCTGAAAACTCTTCCTTCAGGGCTCAGCCCTCACTGTCACCATTCCCCTGCCCACCCATGCTTCGTCGCCGTGCTACCCATGTTTCTGTCACAGCACACAGTTCCCGACTTGCGTGGTTTCTCCTGTCTGTGCCCCTCCCTATCAGCTCTTTGTGGCCAAGGATCACGTTCTTCACGCTCTGCATCTCTGTGACTCTGGCATTCCCTTAGTGTGCTGCATATACCCAGGGCTTCAAAAACACTCAGAAGTCAACAGAAACAAAGTTGTCATGCTGATGGGCCCTGGAGTACCGTTCAAAATGTGTGGATTAAATAAATGTTTGTGGATTCTTTGGGACTCGAACCCCCAGGTACCTGTTTCAGGGGAAATACTTCTAGGACACTCACGCTTATTATCAGCTGTAAAGCTGTTCCTATTACTCCTCAGTTTTGAAGGACCCACTGTCTTCTTCTCAGGCTGGCAAAATTCCTCTTCAGCTCAGTGGAAGTCATATGCCTGTGGGACGGGATCTGGCTGCCTTTGGGCAGAAGATGCGGAGTAGCACTAATAAATTTCAGAGTGAATACAGTTTGTATGTGCAATAGCTCATTCCCCTAATTTGGAGTTTCCTGAGTGCCTGTGAGGCTCCAAAGGTAGAGCGCGTGCCTCCGTCATTTCCACATAGTGCCGAGCTGTTGCCAAACTTGGAACCTTTAAATGTCTCAAACAACACCCTCGAGTTTGGAAAGCAAATCTATTCAGCTTGCTAGTATCGTTTCACAATGTTAATAGCCTGTGATTCTCCAGCTTGGTGGAGCGGGTATTGAGAATAAGCAATTGGCTTATTTTCTCATAAAGAGCATCTTCATTTTTCTTTTCCCTAAGTGTGAATTTTTCAGCAATGATGTAGCAATTCAATTTAATCAAAGTTTACCAGATCTTTCTCGCTGAGGGGTGAATCAGCAGGTTTGCTGGTGGATTGGGGTAGGGGGACATCTGTACATCCTTTGCTGTGACGGCGAGCTCACCATTGGTTCGTTACACACAGCGAAGGTGGGCATTTACATAGCAGGATAGAAACTCTGCCTGTTTAACAGCCTATGCCAGATGATCCCTGGAATTACCTCAGCCTGGTCTTTTTCTCCTCTATGGCCAATCTTTCAGCTGATTTGTTAATTCCTCCATCAAATAAATCTACAATTACATTCTTTGTTTTCACTTGCATGGCTACGACCTTCATCCAAACTGCCAGCCTCTCTTGCTGAGATAATTGCGATAACCTAATTAACCCCCCTCCTTCATGCCTTTGCTCCCACAATCTGTCTCCCATACACTGTTTGAGCTTCACCTTTGTTCTTGAACAGTTGTCCATATGAACCTGTTAGAATAGTAGGTAGATCTTATTGTTGCTCTGCAGAAAACCCCACGAGAGCTTCCTGTTTTCACTCAGAATAAAATCTCAAGTCCTCAGCTTGGCAGGAAAGGCCCTGTAGCACCAGGATGCCTGTGCCATTAGGTTTTCATGCTTATAATCTCCCAAAATTCTATCCTTAGACAAGTTCTCTTACTTATGATTCAGATACCTCTGTTCTATTATCTACTTAATATCTCCATCTAGATCCCCAGGGGACACTTCAAAATCAACATGTTTAAAAAGGAAGCCATTATGTTCATTAAATGACCCCCTCTTCTCCTTCTGTATTTTGGATGGAACTTAGGGCTTCATTCATGGTGGGCAAGCTACGTCCCCAGCCCTAAATGGATGCTCCTGTCTCTGTTCTATATTGCAGTTGGTGGCAATATCGAGATTCCCTAGTTACAAGTTATTCTTGACTTCTCCTCCCCTTCACTCAACTTCAAAAGTTGGTTAATTATCAACTTTGGCTGGCTGTACCTTCCAAATAGTTTTCAGATTTGTTTCTGCCTTGTCATGTTTATAATGCATAATGGTTAACCAAATTGTGGTCCCCAAAGATGCCTATATCCAAATCTCTGAAAATTGTGAATGCTACTTCACATGGAAAAAAAAAAGTTTTTGTAGATGTAAATAAGTGGAAGATCTTGAAATAAGACTTCCCCTGGATTATCTGAGTAGACTGTAAATCCAATAACAAGTATCCTTATAAGAAAAAGGCAGAAGGAGAATTGTGACAGACAGAAGAAAGAGAGAGAGGGGGAGAGAGAGAGGGAGAGAGAAAGAGAAAGAGAGAGAGAGAGAGGAAGGAAAGGCAATGTGACAATGTGAAGAGAGAGAGAGAGGCAGAGATCAGACTGATGTGGCCACAAGCCAAGGAAGCCAAGGAATGCAGATGGCCATCTGAAGCAGGAAGAGTAGAGGACAAGAAGATGTATTTTTTCATGCATCCCCCGCAGTGGGGTCCCTAGCAACACCTCGATTTTGGACTTCTGTTCTTTCAAAACTATGAAATTGAGAGAGAATGCATTTTCCTTGTTTTAAACCATTTTGTTTGTGGTAATTTGTTGGAGGAGCCACAAGAATCAAATACAATATCTTTGTCAGTTGAGATCCTTGTCCTGGCTGAGGGGGAAGCTGCCGGGTGATCTGTCTGTCTCTGGTCTTAGGCCTCCTAAGCTAGCACCTCTACTCAGTACACTATTTGGCCTTGTCCTCTCCATGTTTCCGTCTAATTCCCTAAACTGATGTGGCTTCAGTGTCTTGCTCAGTCTGGCACCTTTCACTCATCCTACTCCTACCCTGCCTTTTACTCTTTAGTCCTGAAAATCCTTCAATGTGGATCAATCCATCTACTCACTTTTTCTACTTGACTATTGGAAAAGCCTCACATAATTGTATAAGGGTTTATCTGTGGCCCCCAATCCTAAAGGGCCCTTGAAACCTGTTTGAAATTCTGATTGGCTCCCTCTCCTCCTGGTCCTCAGTGACTGTGCCAAACCTTCCTCGTTGTCCTCAGAGCACTATTTTGCCTGGCCTTTACCCTCCAGAACTGATGGATAGCGTTTCCCGGTACCTTCATGAGAGACACCTTGGGGTTCTCAGGGATCAAATTCCTTAGCTTCCCCTTCAGTTTCACAACTTCATCTCTGCTTTCTTCCAGTTTCTGACAAAGACACATCCCTTCATTCCCTTCTGCAATGTTGACTTTCTTTATCTCCTCTGGGACCCAATTTATTATTTATTCTCCTGTCACATTTTTAGCTCTGTGTCCAGGTTTCTTCCCTAGTGTCATTAAACATACTGCCACAGTTCTTGTTTTAAACATCAAGTCCTCCACACTTTTAAAATTGTATGACCTGAACTGCTAAAGTCAGAACAGATTTGTTACCTTGCTCGAATCTTGTACTGCCTTTTTGGCCTAGCTGAATTTCTACCCAATGCAAATCTTGTTTATCTTTGAGGACCGAATGCCTCCAGGACACAAATTCCTGTTCAGGTCAACCTCTCAAAACTGATCTGATCTAAAATGGCTGCCAGCATGCTGACCAGACAAACGCTAACTTCATTCTAATCTCATCTGCATGCTAGATGACACCTCTATCGCATGACAGTGACTGAAGAAAACCATAAAAGGAGGGAAAGGGGAGTGGTTTCTGAATTCTTGGAAAATCTCTAACTATTTCTGGGAATGAAAAAGATATTCCTCCCCTTTATTAGCCTATTGATCTCCTATTTCTTTTGTCCTAGACCTATGAACTCCCAGGACCCAAGGGTTAGGAGGATGATTTTCAAGACTCTTTCCCACTTTGACTCTTGGCCAGAAATGGAAGGCTCCTTCACTGCTGAATCAGCATTTAGCCTTGTGATTGGTGGCACAGTTCTGAAAGGGAAAATAAGACTCAGTTCAGGATCAAAAATTGGTGAGAGTTTTGAAGACAGACTAAGTTGGGTTAAAAAAGTAGACTCCCCCATCAAGGCTTTGGAAAGAGTTCTGAACTTTTCTTTTACCTTTATCTATCTTAACCAAGGGGAAAAATAGAAGGATTATACAAACATACCGAGTGCCTGCCAATGCTACCACCTTTTGCTGCTTTGGATGTGTCCTCTCTGCTGGTGGAGGAAAGGGAAGATGATGTCACAGATTTCACTGATAGTCCCCACTCCTGCAGTCCTGATGCTTTTAGCACTGACCTCTACTGCCATCATCTGCTGCCATGTGCTAACGAGTGTGTAACTTGCCTTTGTGCAGTCTCTTCAGAAGATATGGACTCTCATCATGGTCACACATGCTATTTAAAATCTTCTATTTTTATCTCTAAATAACTTATAAATGGGAAATCCTGAGGCATTCATAATTTCAATAAAATGCAGAAGTTCCTTTTTAAGCATTTGCTAACTTTTCTTGAAACAATAGGACCCTTGTGCCTTTTGCGTCTCAGCTGAACTCCTGGGCTACAGGAATTGCTGCCATCCTGCAATCCAGTGGCCGCCACCTGTTGTTCTGCTGTGTGTGTCTTTGCACACGAGGAGAAGAGCCTGGAGAGGAGAGACGAGAATGAGGGCAGAAGTGCTCAAGTGTTACCGTCTCTTAGGAGTGACGGTGTCACGTTTATATTTGGCTTTTTAACTCAGGAAAACCAAGCAAAACTGTAAATTGTAACACAATTCTAATTTCCCTTTCTCTACTCCTTGTTTTTCAGATTTTTGTGTCACCTCCTCCATTTCCTGTCACTGCGTGGAAGTTCAGAGTCATATACTCACTGTTCCTATTAAGAGTTGATTCAGCTTTAGCAGTGTATGGCAGACAAAATAATGGTCCCCAAAGAACCCATGAATATGTTCCCATCTCCCAGGAATCTGAGTATGTTGCCTACATGGCAAAAGATACTTTGTAAATGTGATTAAGCCTTGAAAAGAGGAAAGTATGTTGGATTACGTGGATGGGTCCAATGTAACTACAGGGTTCTTTTATGAATAAAGCAGATGGGCAAGGCGAGAGAATTGGATGAGGTGTGAAGACGGAAGCAGAGATGCCACTGTTGGGAGGAGCCTCAAGGTAAAGAGTGGGCAACCTCCAGAAGCTGGAGAAGCAGGGACAGACTCTGCCCCCATGGCCTCAAGAAGGAACACAGCCCTGCCCATACTTTGATTTTAGCTGCTAAAATGTTTGGCTTTCTCCAGAACTGCATGATAATACATTAGTGATTTCCTAAGCCACTAACTTTGTGTTCATTTGTTAAAGCAACAGTAGCAAGCCAGAACAGTGGGCTCTTAGTAAAAAAAATAAAGTGTTTTACATCTCTTCAATCTTGAATTTAGTGATGGGTTATTTCAGGTCCTATGCAGCGAGCACTGGCACTTTAAGATGCTATTCTGGATCACCGAAACAGCTGAGGGTTTAACCATGGGAGCCACAGTGACTGACTCATTGATGACTGAATTTTACATTGGGCCCCCTCCCCCACCTAGAGGTCCTTCTGTGTTGACTGACTAGTCACTTGTCCTGATCTGCAGCAGGCTTTGCACTATGGCTTAAAGAATCCAGGAATCTTCAATTTCTTCTCTATGTGGCTTGGAGTGTCAGCAGCTACTGATCCTTTCTGGCTTTACCCCCCTTGCTGCCAGTGTAATAAGACCCTGGCTTTATGCTAACATGTCCTCAACTCTTGGTGCTTTGTTGGCATCAGCTACCCAGTCACCAGTTGGGGCAGTGTTCCATGCTCATTTTTCAGTTTGGCTCTACAGTCGTACCTAAGTATTTGGCTCTGTTTGCTATTTAGACAGTAATTTGTCAAACAGCTACTCAGTGTCCAGCTCTAGATAGAAATTAGAGATGGAGAAATGAATAAGTCATGGCCCACATCCTCAAGGAGTTCATAATCTGGAGAGAGAGGGAGAGAGAGAGAGAGAGAAAGAGAGAGAGAGAGAGAGAGAGAGAGAGAGAGAGAGAGAGAGAGAGAGAGAGAGAGAGAGATTCTTAAGGAATACAGCAAGGGCAAAGATGGAAATACACATCATTGATTTCACAGATGAGGTTCTCTTTCTTTTTTTCTTCCTTCCTCTTTCTTTGTTCCTTCTCTCCTTTCTTCCTCCCTTCTTTCTGTCTGTCTCTGTCTCTCTTTCTCTCTTTCTTTCAGGTAGCAGGAGTAGGGAAGCTTCCTAAATGAGGAGATACCTGAGCAGAAACTTACAAAGAATGAGTAGGCCTTAGCCAGGTAGTAGCTGAGAGGTATGTATGATGGAGGGTATGAATGGGAGAAAGATCACATAGTGATAGGGGTCCAAGGAAGAAGGGATAAATCGAGCAAAAGCATAGAAAACTGAAGAAGTATGCAAGGAACAAGCAGGTGAATATTACTGATGTACTGAGTGCTAGAAGCAGAGATTTGGGGAGGAGAAGGATGAAGAGGTAGGTGAACCACACCTCCAAGAATCCTGGATGGGCTGGACAGGAGCTTCAACCCTAGGGTTCTGGCTGTCCATCTTCAGAGTGAGTAAAAATTGTTCATTTCATGTCTTGATGGTATTCAAAACCCTGAGGATCAGATGTGAGCGAGAAGACAAATCTGATGCCCTCTTAGAACCCAGGGTGGCAAGGGAGACAGCCAGTGTGGGAAGCTCAGTGCGAGGAGTTGTCGGTCCAGCTCAGGAACCTGAGTGACGATATCACAGGGCTTCCCTGAAGATGGAACCGCTGAACTGAATTTTGATAAATGGGATTGGCCAGGAGTGTTAAGAAGGGGGATCTCTCTAGCTCACAACCTCAGAGACTTTCATTGACTAGGTCTAGAGTGGACTCCAGATCCATGCATCACACAGCCTGATTGTTGGTTCTCATGCAGATGGATTCGTAGACAAGCTCATTTGTTTTGCTTCCACTCAATGGGCCTCAGATGTTGGACTTCTGTATATACTGATGTAGAAGACCCAAACTATAAGTAGCCTGGTTAAGATGTTGTAACACTGGTAGTACTTAGGAAAAACATTGTTGCAATAACTTATTGTTCTACCTACTGTGCACAGCTCTTGGATGACTCAGAGGGAAATTTTGGATGGCTTATGGTTAGAAGCAGTTTGGGAAAATTCTCTTTCAAAGGTCAAGCGAGATGAGAACTTACTTCCACAAACGGCTGAAGAGTGGGTGAAGCATCCTCTATTTAGCTCTTCCATTGGCTTCCATCAACTTCCCATCCCCCAACTCCATTGCTTTTCAAGGAAATAAAACTACTTAATCCTTAGGCAGAAATTTGGACTGAGGTTGCCTCCAATTCCTGTTTAGAAATAGCTTCTCTGCAATACTTCTCAGACCAAATCATGGGTAAATCAGTTACTTATTTTCTATTCCAAGATGCAGGGTAGTATAATGGAAACTGTATAAAATTTGAACTCAGGCTTATCAGTGAATATTTACCAACTTTGTAAAGAATGGACTTGCTCAACTTGCTCAGAAAAAAAAAAATACAAAAGATTTTCCCTGTTCCATACAAGTTCACAAGTTCACAGTTTGGTTGACGAGATAGATAATTTTAATAACAATGTGACAAGTGAAATGATAGAACTTATTTGTGGGGACAAGAGTTGGCACATTTAGCCAACCCTCCTCAGTTGGCACTGGGAGGTTGTGAAGAAATTAACTGGAAGTGGAAGGTGAAGTTAGGGTGCATTTTATTTCCCTCTCTTACACTCTGTGTTTCATTTCTTTTGAGCCTTACCAAGCTCTTGGAATGGGCTCAGACCTCAGGTCAGCAGTCTCACTGTTTACACATCTTCATTAACTTCTTACTTGATGGGAATGAAAACATCACTTAGTCTTGGGTTGGATGACTTACATCAGCAGTTCTCCCAAGGTCTCTTACTGGGTCATGTTCAAAGCAGAATACATTTATTTACGAGAGCCACGTCCTTTGAGGTGATATCCAGTTGTTCATTAGCTTTGTTTGCAGTGTCCTCAGGGTACAGTTGGTTGGTTTGGGAGGCAGCAGGGACAGGGTGGATGACCACACATCTTGGGGACATTTGTGGACCCTTATGACTGTCAGAGAATGGTCAGATGACCTTGCCCATTCTAATCACCATCTCTCCCCCTTCATCCTCTGTCACAACTTTTCTTTTGATGGTTATTGCCATATTTACCCACCCCTGTGAAAACTCAGACTGTAATGTGTGTGATTAGACAGAAATGATTATATGGAAAAGATCAGAGGTATTTCTCACCACCTCCTTGTCTAATAAATAGCACCCTCAATCTAGCCCAAACAATTTTTCACTCCCTGCAAAGATTTCTTTATGCAGGAAAGAAACCGAGTCAATACACATTCTAATGTTTTTAGAAAGGGAGGGACAGTTGGCTGGAGAGAAGAAAAACCATCCTTTGGGCAGTGAAAGGGGTTGAAGAGTAGCTTTGCATGGAAGTTTTTTTTTGTTTTTGTGGCACCGGGGATTGAACTCACAACCTCACACCTGCCAGACAGGCACTTCAACCACGTGCATGGAAGTTTTTAAGAAAGAGTTGCTGACCTATTTATAGAAAAGGAGCAAGATGCACAAGAGAATAAAAGATTTTCATCTTTGTTTTTAGCATTGTGTGTTTGAATCTTTTTGACTAACATAATAAAACGCGGGGTATCCTAATTATTTTTACTTATTTTTGTTATTTCACTAGGGTTCTTGAATGTGACAGATTTTGAGATTAAGCCACATTATGGGTACATACGCAGCCTCGAACAATTCTATAAATACAGCATTGGGGAAATTGTGGAACATTCCCACTTGCTTACCTGTGGACTCCAGGTTGAGTGTTGTATTTGTTTTGGTGATCTGAACAGACATTTCTCAAAAGAAGATTAAAAAAATAAGTATGAATAAGTATATGAAGAAATGCTTAACATTGCTAATCATCAGAAAAATGCCAGTAAAAATCACAGTATTCTTCTCATCATAATTAGAATGGCTGATATCAAACAGATGAACCAAAATGAGTAAACAAACAACCAACATTAAAACACAGAAACAAATGCTTGTGTGGTTGTGGAGAAAGCAAAGGTCTTACATACCATGGTTGGGAATGTAAATTAACCCAACCAGTGTGGAAGATGATATGGAGGGTTCCTCAAAAATTAGAAATAGAATTGATGTACAATCCAGTTATCCCATTCCTGGATATGCATACAAAGGAAATGAAATCAGTGTATTGAAAAGACACCTGCACTTTCATGTTTATTTCAGCATTATTCACAGCAACCAATGTATGGAATCAAAGGCTTCATGGACTGATGAATGAATAAAGAAAATGTGTTATATATGCATGCACAATGGAATGCTATACAGCTATATAAGAGTAAAATTCTGTCATTTGCAGCAACATGGATGGGATGGAAGACATTATGCTAAGTGAAATAAGTCAGGAACAGAAAGACAGATATTTTATGTTCTTACTGCTATGTTCTTAAGAACTTATGAGTTTTTACTCCTATGTAGAAGCTATAGGGTAGAGCACAGAATCATGGTTATCAGAACCTGGGAAGAAGCGAGGGTGGGGGAACAGAAAGAGAATGGTCAATGGGCACAGGGATGTAATTAGATGGGAGAAGTAATCTTTCTAATATTGTAGACAACTATGTGTAGAGAACTATGACTGATAATACTTAATTGTATATTTCAAAATTGCTGGTAGATTTTAAGTATTGCCAATACCAAGACACGAGAAATATCTGGAGTATTAGATAATCAATCACCCTGATCTGATCATCACATATTGTATACGTGCATTAAAATTTCATGCTGTGTCCCATAGCTATGTGCAACTACTATGTGTCAATTAAAAATAAAAATGTCTTAATACATCAAAAAGTCTGTTCTCTCATCTAGATTATTGAACTAATCTTTGCTCCCATCCCATCACCACTTTTCTCCATTTTTTTTTTTGTATACTGTTGCCACATTGCTCTTAAAATATAAATTGGGCTATGTCATTTTCTCGCTTAAGTGCTTCTAATGGGCTTCCTGTTTGCACAAGAGTTATGGGCTGCGCTGTGTTTCCTCAGATTTATACTAACTCTGAATATACATAGGCACAGGATCTTTAAAGATCTCATTAAATTAAAATGAGGTCCTCAGGTCTTAATCCAATACAACTGCTGTCTTTATATGAAGGAATTAGGATTCAGACAGGCACTGGGAGAAGGTGGCCATTTTCAAGCCGAAGAAAAAGGCCTCAGAGGAAATCACCTTATGTTCATGAAAAGGTAAATTTCTCTTATCAAAGCCACCCCGCCTTGTCACTTTGTTATGAGAACTCTAGCAAACTAACACTGTTTACTTATTCTCCTTTTCCTCTCCCTCCGCTTTTTACAAAGCATTATTATGAGCTCTTGCTTACACCTTCCTTGTCTACCATGGTCTTCTAGAAACTCCTCAGTGAGAGGACTTTTTGGATGGTGCGGAGGTTTCATGTGCATGGTTCCCTGGGTCTGAGGTCCTTGTTCTCACACGCACTCTTGTCCTTGTCTCAGTGTAATCATCCCGGCCACTGGTCTCCACTCTCCACCCCGTGATGAGCGTATGCCGCCTGTGTGTGTGTAGATGTGTATTTTCACCTTGGTTCCTTGTTTGATTTCTCCGTAATACTTGACATAGCTTGCAGCTATTTTTTTATTCTGGTCTCAGTAGAGTGTTAGTCACATAGAGGCAGAGGCTCATTTGGTTTTGCTCGCCCTTTTACTGTCATGTGGGGTGGTAGTTCTTAACAAATAGTGACTCAGTGAATATAATGGGGTGTAACAGGGTGTAAAGGGTGTCTGCGTTTGACCACTGCCATCCTTCATTGGAAACAGTGTTGCTCATGTGACCAGGTGCCGCCCTTTTTGGTCCCAACAGAGAGTTGTACCCACTGCTCCCCATCACTTCCTCTGGCTCCTCCTGCACTCATGCTTTGGGTTCTGCCCATCCCCGAGTCCCTTCCTCGGTCTGTTTTATTTCCTTTCTCCTCATCCTCTTGACTTGTATTTTTGTCCCCAAGATTTACCTGATTTATTTTTTTTCCCTCTTGGTTTTTAAATATAACCATTTCCCAAGGCTTGATCTTAGGCCCGCTTTTCTTCTTTAGTGAAGTGCTGCCCTTGTGCATGTCTAGGGCCTGAACTTCAGTGGAAATTTAAGGCACAGGAGGAATGTAAACTTCAACAGGCCCAAGACAGAACTGACCATTTCCTTTTGAAGCTGCAGCTTTCTTTTTCAAAGTTTTTGTTGTTGTTTTAATCCACAATTCAACTAGCTGTGAAAACTGCCGCATTCATATTTCCAATGTATGATTAAAACTCCTTTGGATGTGACTGCCTAAATACCCCCCAAATTCCCACATCAGTCTCCTTCTCTGCCACTCCCTCCATGCCCGAGCCACCAGCCCTCTTCCTGAGCCTTTACTGCAGGTATTCTTTGCATTTCACTGCTAAATTCCAATGGCGCTCTGCAGCCTGTCAGGAGGTAGCTGCGCCTTGGTAAATATTAAAGCTCAGAGCGAGACAGTCTCATTAAAAAGAGGGGATGAACAAGTTGCTTTTTTCTATTACCTCTCCTAAAATAACCACAATTAGCATTTTACAGAATAGGCTTTTTGGAAACAAGTTGATTACTTCTGCGGCAGTAGAGAGACTGCTACTCCGAATGTGCCAGTTTTCCCTCCTCAGGATTAGGGGTTCAGCTGTGTGCTTTCTACTTGACAACATCCTTAGAATTTTGCTCCCGATAGGCACAAGCCCATTTCCTTTACTATCAGTGTTATGTGGTTCATGCATTCTTTTGGTCCAGGAGAAAATTCTTTTATTTCCTCATATTTATCAGGTAATTAGTGAGTTTTGCTTAAGCCAATCGTCAGCCAATCCTTGCCTATGTTTTAAGGAACTGCTTTCTGGGTCATCTTTCTTATATGGTTGGTAGATTTTTGAGGACAAGAGCATTTTCTTCATTTTCCATCCAATCCTTTTTCTTTCCAGTGAATTCTCAGCTGCAACTTGAAATGTGTTGTAGCTGGAACTCTGCTGCTGGTTAGCAGTGTGATGTGATTGGTATGGGTTGAACTGGTTAGAGCTGCTGGGCTTTGACCAAGGGCAGCCTCTTTTTCCCTGACTTGTTATCCCAGGCCACCTACCCAACCTGGGCCCCTCATCACACTGCGTTCACGAGCTCTGTAATTCCCGCTCTTCCCCTCTGAGTTCTCATACACCACAGGTGCTGAAGTCAAGCCTGATGCGTAAATATCAAGGGTTTCTGTGAATGCCTCATCTGCATCTTATGTAGGTTTTCAAAATTTTCTCTCACTGTAATTTCTTCTTTAGGATTTAAGTATTACCTAAGAAGACCCTAATGAACCTAAGAACCATGGCATATCCCTGAAATCCCTATTATTCTGGGGCTGAGACAGGAAACTCATATGAGCCCAAAAGCTCAGGACCAGGTCCAGACAATCTAGTAAAATCTGGTCTCATACAAACAAACAAACAAACAAAACCACCCACCCCTAGAAGGTCCACATGAAAATCCCTTACCTGGAAGAGACCTTACTGCCATTCAATAGCAGAAGTTAGGCCTTATTAAGAAACAACAGCTTGAAACTGGCAATTTGATAAGAGAGAGAAGGATGATGGGCTAAAAAAGCTCAAAGTTTGGGTGGGGGATCCTTCTGCATGATGCCAATGGAATATTCTTCCAATGGGAGTCTCTGGGTGACCAGGGAACAATATGAAGATCCTGAGCACTGGGGAAGTTTAAGATATTTAAGGGGAGAAGAAAACTTTTGCCAAAGACCAATCATAAGTTTGAAGATTTTGGGTAAGGAGCCCCGTGTGTTCTGCCCACAGTGAAGCCTGTGCCTGTATTAAGATCATAAGCGTGGTGAAAACTTACTAAACACAGTGTCACCAGGTGGTCTAGGACTTTACTAGTGGCCAAATGCCTGCTTTAACCTCCATTTTAGGAACTCATAGAAAACAGGATCAAGGTCATCCTGGAAATTAACAATTAACAGAAAATACTCTAATTGTCAGTTTATTGAATACTCATAGACCAAAAACATATTTGCTTTGGTTTGATAATAGTTTGGACTTCATAGTTTATAAAGCACATTTATTTGTATTCCAATAAAGCTGGTAGGTGAGTTACTATCCCCAGTTATAGGTAGGAATGAGGCAACTTCAACAAGGTATTTGATGTGCATGCATTTATGTGCCTGGTAAATGGTGAAAATTCAGACCAGACCCAGATCTTCTAGAATGGAGGAGGTTTTCCATGTGGCATGGTGTGCAACCTGATTCTTGCAACATTTGCCCCAACTGTGGCTCAGGCTCAGTTACTCAGGTTGCTGGCTTGCCTTGCCCTTGGAACCTGCACATTTTCTTACACTCTATTTTGACCTTGTGAAAGTTAGTTGCACAAACAAAGGTTTCTAAAGCTTGGTCTGATAGGGAGAAAGTAAATTACGGCTTCTATTTCTCAAATCTGGTGGTCATGAAGGTTTTCATGGCCATAGCTGAGGTTGGAATGTTTATATATTGTCCTTGTTTGGGGACAGAAACAGATCAGAGTACTGAGAGATATTTATGTTGCTCGTAGAAATTTGAAGCCCTGCTACTGTCTTGAATATGGTATGCCTTTGGGTTCTCTGTATTCTTGGAAAGAATTACCCAAGGGAGTATCCAGCACTTTTAGGTTGAAACGTGACTGCTGCCAGCAAGTGCTTCCTAGGGAGCTACATAACCACGTGGGTGTCCTTTACCAGGTCCTCAGAGTGGGGCCTGCTCCGCTTGCTTCAAATGATTATTACTATGACTAATTATCAATATTGTTACTTATCAGTGCTGTCTCTACCAGGCACAGTTTTGTTACACACTATATGTGCAAGGAGTGATTGAAAAATACAGTGAATTTTAAAATTAAAAAATGTATTATAGTAAAAGATATTGCCACTAGCCCCCCTTAAGGCCCCATTCCTCACTTTGAACATACTTATTCCATTATTCTTGCCTCTTTTTGAAGCAGTTCTAGAAATGCTTTTCATCAGTGTCTTTACAAGGTGTGATTAAAAAATTGCAATGAATGCTGCTGTGCGCCATCCAATGGAAATGCAGGCTTACAGAAATATTTCAGAGTATCCTCGTTCATCTTGTTTATTGGATCTGGCACCATGCAACTTGTGGCCCTTCACCAAGGTCAAAATGATGATGAAAGGTAAACATTTTGAACAGATTCAGGACGTGGGAATAGCCCTGACAGCACAACTGGAGATGCAAAAGAGGACTTCCAGAATGGCTTCAGAAAGTGGCAAGATGATGGGACAAGTTAAGGGTGTTTGAAGTAGAGGGGATCCATGGCAATGTGTCTTTTACTGCCATAATTAAAAAAATTTAAACAATAGCATATTTTTCAGTTACACCTATTATTGCTAATTCTAGAATCTGTCATATTAAATAGGCATTGTGATCTCCATTTTATTGGTAATGGGACCAAGAGGTTAAACAACTTATACAGGTTCAAAGCTTGAGTAAGTTAAAACTTGATTAGTTTTATTGTTCTATCTTAAATTCTAGTACTGGATAAAAAGTTTAAACAATTTGCAGAATCATTAATTCTTCTTGAATGCCATGGTTGATGAGTTAAAGACCTTTCCTAGTGAATGTACCTACTTGTGGGTTCCTTCTGAGCCTGCTGTTCTTCCTCAGCCCCTTTGATGCAGGACCCTTCAACCATGTGTGTGATATGGCCGCAGTCAGCACTGTTTCTTTGGCAGAGTCAACTGTGGAGGGGCAAACAGGACAGTCCCGTGCACCTCCTCTCTGGCACAGGTGCCTTTGAGCACCCCATTTTGGTTAGTTGAATTTTTTTCTTTCCTCTGTCACTCCCATATCAGTGAACTAAAATGCTCATCATGTATCTGCTAACAGGTAGATTTGGACCTAAAGGGTTTGTCTCAGAGAATGTCTTCAGGGAGGCTTTCATGCCCTTTGAATTAGTCTTAGTGGTTTTTGCAATAACTGCTAGCCTGCTTTCCTACATGAGTAATTCCTCTCAGGAAGTGACTGGAGTCTTTGGGAATATCTGGCTCATGCACCATCAGCATAGCTGGACCCAGGAAAGTTGTTTTGGCAATGCAGCTGTGGTGAAGAGGACTTGACCTGGGGTGAGAAGCCTGGGTTGCCCCAGGGGACCAGTGGTGTGAGCTAACTTACCTATAGGGTCACCTAGCTTATTAGTCCCTTGATTGCTTTAATTTGAACTCACATAGGTAACCCAAGTTTTGGCTGCTTGCATGATGCAACATGAATTCCTACCATTTTTAGAGTGGAACTTAAAACATCTAAATGAAACATCTCAATTTCCTAACTAACACACTGTGAGCATGTTAGCATCATTTATCCCTCATCATGCTGGGGGTGGAATTCAGGGCTCACATATTTGAGGCAACTGGTCTACCCTTGAGCTACTTCCCCACCCCCTTTCCTGTATTTCCACATGAGTTTTCCTTTTATTGTGGAGCAAATGGGAAATCTTAGGTTTCTCCCCATGCAGATTATGAAGAAGCCTGCTTCTGTCTTGTTCCTCCTTTAACATTTTCTAAAAACATCGATAATACCAAATGATCTGTATTGCAGATATATTTTATGAAATGTTTGAAGGGTACAGAAAGTGTGCATGGGGTTAGAAACTGAAGAGCTGACAAACTGAACTTCAGACCTCGCTACGCTCCTGTTTTCTGGCTATCTCCACCCACTTGTGTCTCTTCAGGTCCCTGTCATCAGCCCTGTGGCTCACACTGCTCCATCTCCCAGCCTCTTCCCTCTTCACATCAGAGTAGCCTGCGTTTTTGTTTTCCTTATCTGGTAGAGGAAGACAAAAAAAAAATTTCTTTTTGTTGATTCATTACAAAGTTCAATGAAATTCTTCTCTCTTCAAACTTTTCCTTTCTAGGGGCGGGGTTTATCTTTTATAACCAGACAAGTTCTCTGAGGTGTTTTCCTAAACAGAAAACATTTATAGTGTGTGGGAGAAGTTTTTTGTTAATGTTTGATTTCACAGCAATTGGTTTCCTTTATGAAAATATTCTTGCCCTTCTCCCTAGAGTCCGTGCTCCAAGTGACAAGCAGAGGGATCATTTTGAATGCAAATGAGATTCTCTTTTCCTTAAAACTGTTAAGAATGCAGGTTAAAGTCAAAGTTCCTTGTGTGGCCTTCAGGGCCATGAGTGCTCCTGACCTGCCCTAATTCTTTCTTCCCTGTGCTCCAGTGGCTTTTTGGCACCTGCTGAACTCCTTTTCCTCATGGGGCCTGCGTAGTTCCCTCACTTCCTGCAGGGCGCCACTGAAATGTCTCCATCAGGGAGCCCTTCTGTGACTGCTCTGTAAAACTACTCCTCTGCTAGTTTTTCATATTTCTCTCATTCCAATCACATGTGAAAGTTTTCTGCCCGAGTATAAATTGCTGAATATTATGGTAGTGGCCCAACATGGCAGAAGGCCAGAAGAAAATAACAGCTTATCATCCCAGTGACCACTTTCTCTTCCTTCTCCCCTCAGCCCTGAGTGCAACTTCCTCTTTCCCTTCCCAAGCACCGGAAGAATACTCCAATCAGCTCCCGCCACGTCACTACCCTCTCCCCCAACTCCACCTCTGACCGAAGTCCATGTAAACCTCAGCTCCCTTTGTCTCAGGTCAGAGGAGGAGCCCAGCAAGTTGTGCATCCTTTCCGTGTCCTCAATAAGGGCCTCTTTTTTTCTTTTTCACTGCGCTATTGTGCTGGAAAACCTAACAACGTGTGTAATTACGTGGTTGCTTTTGTCTCCCCACACTAAAATGAAAGCCCCGTGAGGGCAGAGTTTCACGGCTTCCCTGGCTCGTGGCTCTTCCCACATTCCCTGTAACGCCCGTGGCGCAGTGCCAGGTCACCGTGCAATAGGCCTCCGTGCAGTGTGGGATGAGTGGGTGCGCGGCCGCAGCTACTTCTCGAGCACTTCCCTGTGCCTAAATCCATCCTTTCTAGCTCTGCAGATTGGACCGTGAGGGTTTGTTATTCAAAGATGCTTCCTGAAATGCAGGAAATCCAGGTGGAAAGCCTTGCTACTTCCGGTTCCTATCTTCTTGTTTCTTTCCCCTTACCCCTTGGTGTCTCAGAGACCCATTGTGGTGCCTCAGGAGCTAGTAAACCTTTTCTGCGAAGGGTCAGGTGCTAAGTGCTGTAAATTTCAGGCTGGGGATGCAGCTCAGTGATAGAGTTCTTGTCTTGCATGCACAAGGCCATGGGTTCGATCCCAGCACCACTATATCTATATCTATATCTATATCTATATCTATATCTATATCTATATCTATACACACACACATATATTTATGTATTTCATGGGCCACAATGTCTCTATCTCCACCGTGCAGAAGTAGTCATGGGTAGAATATAAAGAAGCAAATATGGATATATATATTTATTTGTTTCATGGGCCACACTGTCTCTGTTTCCGCTGTGCAGAAGCAGTCATGGGTAGAACATAAGGAAGCAAATATGAATGTTCCAAAAGAGCTCTGACCCACAGGCGCCATATGCTGACTCCTTTGGAGGAATAAAAGGGCTTTCTTCACAAATCAAGCCCAAGTGCATAGTGCAATACCTTGCCTACAGCGATTGCCATTTGCGGGGATCCCAAGGGAGAGGAATCACTGACTGGTCGAGGCGTCTGAAGAATCAGCACAATGTCAGGGGGAAGATCACTTGGAGAGGAAGGGAATTCTTTCTAGTCAACCTCAAGTTTGATTTATTATGTTGAAGTAAGGCTCATCTTGTTTCTCAGGAAGACAGCGATCACTCGAAAGAGATTTGAAACGCAAAACATGGGACGATAACTAAGTCATTCAAACTTCCAGATTCAAAGTGCAGAGTGGAGTAAGCACTTCTTTCTCGATCACACTGGATGCCGTGACTTGTGATGATCTGCGCCGCACTGTGTGACAGCTGTAGGGCTCCACCTACCAGCACGGTCACACAAGTCACAGCAAGGGCACCTCTACTACCCCAGTGCTGTGAGACGGCTTAGGTTCAGGTTCAAGTTCCAAATCCTTTGCCTTCTGGCTGATTTTTCAGGGCTTTCTGTGCCAGTGAAAGCTGCTAACAAACGTGCTTGGTGACACTGCTGAATTTCTGGATCTGCGGACCGGCTCAAGCTTTTGTACCCATAGGAGAAGCCGCATTAATTTAATTGTTAGGTCGCAGCAGGTCAGCATGTTCCATATGTTCACTGTCTGATGCCAATTCTGTTAATTTGAAACATACTGCTATCCAGCAGGGCCAGACCAAAGTTTTGGTCACTCAATCTGTATGTGGATATGTGTGTGTAGCATTTCTTTCATTTACAAAAAATGCTAAGGGGAAAAAGAACTGATGAATCAGAGTATTTCACAAAACTGAGTTTCCACATATAGGCTACAGAGAAAATGAGCCTCATTACTAAGATGCTCTTGTGCTCTGCTGACCAAAATTAAAAACATATTTACAAAATGTCCCATCATTTTATCAGGATTCAAAGTTTCATCTGAACTCTGCTACCATTTTTTAAAATCTAGCATTTTTCTTCTTGGGTGATAATCAACTTTTAAAATGACATCACCTGGTGAAATTTTGAACATTAATGCCACTTTTGAGATTTGATTTCTTTGGTTTGACAGTCTGGATTTTCTTATCACAAAGCTAAGTGAAAACTGAGCTCAGGGGAGCATGTTTGGTAAGAAACAAACAGACTAAAAAAACTGTGCCACAAAGGAAAATACAGTTTGGAACAATGTCCGGTCCAGTCATGGGGAAAAATGGGCAAAGATGGAAGGGGAATTTTGTGAAAGAAAATTCCTCTTTTAGTTTAAAGGAACTACAAGAGCTACAAAGTTATCTGATGGCTTGATCTTTTTTCTTTGACATATTGCATTAGTTCTTTACCAAGAGAAAAACATTTACAATTTTATTGCTTGGAAAATAAACTTTTGCATATAATAATGCCAAGATCACAGATATATACACTTCAACTGGGACTTTATCTTTCAGACAGAGCACCCACCACATTTCAAGTTGTTTCTATGTCTTCCTCCTCTTTTTTCATTTCTTTCTTTTCCCTTATCTCTTTCCCCTTCTCCCTTTTTCCTCCTTTCTTCCTGTTGAACTTGTTATTATAAACAGTGATGTTAGACAAATACAACAGATAAATCGTGTAGTTTTAAAGTGAGGTTTTAATATAACTGGGCAATCCACATTGTGGACATTGAATACAAAGCTGAATAGTTCAATTAAGATGAACACATGCCCTTCCTATTTCTAGAACTAGATATATTATGTAAAACCCTGATTGTTTTTCCCCTTTACATCCAAGTTAGCTCTATTATGTTAGTATCAGCAGATGGGTTTAATTTGAATAATTTTTCACTTTGGACCACTTCATGCCTTTTCCTGGGAGCCAAAAAATGAGAGTGAGCTCATAGAAGGAATTCATAAATGCAGCTCATTAGGGTTATTTAAGACCTTGAGTGGACATGCTCAGAGGATGATAAAAATTGGGAAATACGCAAATGAAACATTATACAAAAATTTTCCCATATATCTGGATATTGCCAGGAGAGGTAACACATATATTTAGACTAATATATGACTTAGCAGAACTTAATTTTTTTTTTTGCCACATCTAACATTTCATATTATATGTGCTTTAAAGTTATTTCTGATTTTGATTTGGAGATTTAATAGCATTTTAAATTTTTCTATTTAATTTATCTGATCAACCTTCGAGACATGTTGCCCTTGGTTTATGGAAATAGTTCC
The DNA here is from genome assembly GCA_004363535.1 of Dasyprocta punctata. NCBI lineage: Eukaryota > Metazoa > Chordata > Mammalia > Rodentia > Dasyproctidae > Dasyprocta > Dasyprocta punctata. The sequence goes on along the minus strand of RJWM01015724.1, from coordinate 25,123 downwards.
TAAGGTTAATTCAGGCAGTTGGCCAGTGGGAGAGAAATGAGAACTGGAAACCAGACAGAGAACTTAACATTCAGACATCACCACTGAGCACATACTGGGTGACTCTGCCTAACTTATTTCAAAATGAATATGAAGTAGCAGCATTTCCAGTCTACTTTTAACCAAATGAAAACTTTCAGAATAGCTAAAGAATTACATTCCTGTCATGGACAGTTACTGAACATAACATACTACTAAAAGTTACAATTAAGAAAAGTTGATATACTATCATCCTTTCTCAAAACAAGGAAAAATAGTTTCAGTTAGAGTTTCCGCATTGGAAATGGTTTGTGGAATCAGACTGCTATTACATGTGGAGTTAGCCGTGGTGGCTGGCACTTGTGTGCACTGGCATCTGGTTCTTACCCCGTTCCCCGGGCACTGGGGGGTGGGGTGGGGCAGCTATCTCTGCTCCCGTGAATCTGGCTATGGCCACGTGACCTGCTTTTGCCAATGAAGCGTGAGGAGAGGGGACATCTGAGTGGAGACACCGGAGAGTCGGGTGTGCTTCCCTAGCTCTCTTTCTTTCCCTTTGGCAGTGGTGTAGGTACATGTGGAAAGGGAGATGCCATTCGACTGAGGTAGCTGAATGCCCAGCCAACATATGGAGGCCAGCTGCCCTGGAAACTGTCCTGGGCCAGTGATGGACTTTGGTTGAGCAAGAAATAAGTTTGTTGTTTAAAGTCTCTGAAATTTTGGAATTGTTTGTTACTGCAGCAATCTAGTCTGTCCTGACCAATTCAAGATGAAACTGAATGGATTGAACTAACACAGCTTCTAACCCCAAATCTGTTGTGAGGACAAACAGTAAGATTAGCCTCTTGAGTGGCTTTAGATAACAACTGGACCCTGTGTAATCTGAATTATTTGGGCCAGGGACTCCCACTTCCCACAAGACACTGGCTTCCTTCAGCGTCCAGTCCTCCTGGGTGACCCTGCAGCCTCCTTTCCAGCTGGGATCTGTGCTCACACCGCTTGTGCCTGAGCCCAGGCATTAGTAAAGGAAATCTTCATGCTGCTCCCTTAAAAATGGACCACTTGGTGGAGTCCCCCACCAGGAGCACGGGGCTCTGGTGCACCTGATGCTTCTCCAGCCTCTGAGTGTCCTAGGAGCTGCAAAAAAATGATGCCACTGGCCCAGTGGCCTGTGATTTCCAGTCTGCTTCCAGACTGACATTTTCTGGTGTTTTCTGGAGCCTATTGCCAGACTCTTATCTCAATTAAAATTATACTCCTAACAACAAAACTGTGAGGTAGATAGCCCTTTCCCTTCTCCAAGAAAGGAGTCTCAGTTCTCATCTGATTTGGCACAAGTTGTAACTGGCAGTACAGAAATCAGATACCAGCTACTCAACTCAGCCCTGAGATCCTCTGCCTGGAAAGATGCCTGGCTCCTTCGCTCATTTTGCTTTGAGCTTTTTTCCTCATTTGTAAGGTACAGGTAAGCTAATCAAGGAACCAAGAAAAGAAATGGGTTTGGAAATGTTGCTGTGGATTATGAGTCAGATTTCTTTAATGTTCTTTAGCAGATGTAAGTGAACAATGGAATTTTTTTTTAAGTTTTTCAAGGTGGGAATATCCTTTTTAAATGCAACTTTACACAGGGATTGATTTATGCAGTTATGGGCTCAAGATGGTGGAGCAAATGGTTGTTATGGTTGCAGACAAGGTTGCAGATGGTTGCTGTGTTAGCTATCTTCCATTGCTGTAACAAAATACCTGAGACAAGCAACTTAACAAGAAAACAGGTTTATTCTGGCTCAGTTGTGGAGGTTTCAGTCTGTGGTTGGTTGGCTCTGTTGCTTTTAAAGTCAAGCATCACTGTGGGAGTACGTGGTAGATTAAGCTTCTTAGCTCATGGCAGACAAGAAACAAGCTATAGGGAGAAAGAGACTGGTATCCCATAATTCTTTTCGAGGACATACCCTCAAGAACCTAAAACCTTCTACTAAGTTTTGCCACTTAAAGTGCTCCATCATCTTGCAATAGCATCAGACTGAGGACCAAACCCTTTAACAGATGATATTTTTGTGGAGATTCCAGACCCAAACAACAGCATTTTTAATCTATTGGAATTCTAAACAGAGTCATAGGGTTAATGCTGCTATACAGTGATCCTTGTCTTGAGCTAAGACACCGAATCTAAGCCAACCCAGTGATCTTTGAAGTTTCGTGTTCATTCCAGTACTGTTGTGTGCTTACTGCTTTCGACTCATATTTGTCCTGCTTCCATCTCTCACAGCTTTTTCCATTGTGTCTTTTGGAAATATTTTTTCTTCTGTGAAATCTCTGCTCGGCTTGGAACACCTCTACCACATAGTCTCTCTATTCTTTGTTTAAAGAGAAACCTGCCTTTCTCATAGGAATATGCTTGATCTTCAGTGTCTCCCAGACTGAGTACAATAATTCTCTGACTTTGTAGATAGCAGAAGTGGTAGTGGGGTGTGTGTGTGTGTGTCTCTGAACAGCTTAACTGCAGCACAAATACACTCTTACATTTGGCTCAGATGTAAAGGAATTCATTTCTTGCTTACATTACAATACCGAGTAGATAAGAAAACTTTATGATGGACAGGTTAACATTTTAAGCAAAAAAACCCCCCGATTACAGAGTTATCTTGCAAAATCCTCAGCCTGCTAAACACAGCAATTCTGACAGTTGAATTATTTGTCCTGGGCAAATAAGCATGGTAACCGTACCGACTGAATCTTCAGTCCTGGCATTGATAAACAAGGCAGCTCTGTTGGCTTCATTCCCAGGCCCTGGCCCATCAACCATTCTAGCTACACAGATCTTGTTAATCACTTGCACTGCTGGGTCCTTGATGATCATTTTGGCTGCGTTCCTTGTTCTAGACCTGCATCTGTTATATTAACCCAAACCTACCAGATCCCTAATCCTGAATCCACTAACCATATTAGCTGTGCCAGCCATGGTGCCACCTATTTTTGCAAAACTTAAATTACTATACTAGGTCAAGATATGATAAATCCATTCTGCTAAGATGTAAACTTGTCTTTTGAGGTGGGTAAAACAAAAGTATCAGATACAGACAATTTGTAATATGTTCTACAAAGTCAGACATTGTAATACATCTTCTTTTGTGGGTATAGTTATTGTGTATGTTGCCTTATTGCATATATTTCCAATCAGAGAGAACTTCCTTATAGGTTAGATGTTTCTGAGAACTGAATCCTCTATTCCTAATTTTAATCAGCTAAAGATTAGAAAAAAATTCTACAGACTAGCTTCTGGCACTGCACATTTCAAACCTTATTTTTTCTGCACTTGCCTCATTGTTTTTGTGGTGGGAGTTTTGGGACATGCTTATATTACAGTGTGGCTGGTGGTTTAGTATCATGCTATCTAGTGGGCTGGCACAGTGGACTGTAAGAGTTTTCTGCTCTACAGTCAAAAGCAGTGCTTGATGATACATGGAAGTGGGTGAAGACTACATAAACGTATCCCTTTAAAACTTTAGTAACTATATCTCCAACTTGATGTTCCTTTAACTGGATTTCAAAAATGCAGTGAAAAAATACTTTACTTTTTTCTTAGCTTTCTCTTTACTGTTCTTTCTTTTTGTCTGACTCTTGCCCACGCCTCCATTGGACAGGTAAGATGCTGATGTCTAAAAAGGTTTGCAGGAGGAACATCTCGCACAGCGGCAAGAAAACCCAATCATCATGTGTCATATTTTACTTTTACTTTTAATTCTCGTATATTTTATAAAAATGACTCACTCTGGGAAGACATTGTGAGCAGCCCTGAAATTTAACCTTCTTTGCTTAAATCATCTCTCCTCACATCAGCAAAGAAGACTGAGGAGAGGGAGGGGGCTTAGTAAATGAGGACATAGCAAGGGAAAAGTGAAGAGCAAGAGCTAACTATCAGTAGCATAATACCCAGAGAAACAAAATAAGGAAAGATGGGAAAGAACTCAGTAGATGTAAGGTCATTGCTCATTTCATTGTACAGAGGCAAATATTTTGTTGGTTTGTATTTTCTCTCTCATTCCATCTAGAATGGTTCCTGAAACCTACAGGAATAGGAATGATGATGCTGTTTGTTGTCAAAAAGGATTAGATGTCTTATGATGCAAGAGATTTTATGAATTCTGGCTATTTAGAAGGCATCCTAAAATTTTTGGGAAGTAATTCTATTTTCATTATTAGTATATGTTTATGTTTATAGTGCATAGTGCTTGCATTCCTTGCATAGAGCTGGAATGTACATAATGTTTTCATTCCTTTTATTCATCCCCTTTCCCTCCTTTCCCTCTCCCCTCTCTGTGTGTTGATTCCCTTTCCATTTGAGAAATATCTATCTTCCTATTTCCTATTATTTGTCTTCATTTTACTCTTTATTTTTAACTCGGGTTTCTCATACAAGATGAGAAATTTCTCACGTAAGAAGCCATGAGATACGTATGCTTGCATGTCTGATTTATTTCACTTAGCATTATAGTCTCATTTTCTTACAAATGACTCAAATTTATCTTTGTTATGTTAGAGTAGTACTGCATGGTGTGTAATTATCACATTCTCTTTATCTATCCACCTATTGATGGACACGTAGGCCAATTCCAAGATTATTCTACATCGTTGGTTGGAATGTAAAGTAGTAAAACTACTGTGGAAATCGGTGAGGAGATTCTTCAAAAAACTAAGAATAGGAATTCCATTTGATCCAGCTTTTCCCCTTCTAGGTATCTTCTCCAAAGAGTTAAAGACATCGTACTACAGTGATCCATGCATATCCATGTTTATAGCAGCACAGTCCATAAAAATAACTGTTTCAGTGAGGAATGTTGCCTTGTTTGTTTAGAGAACCTTGTAGCTGTTATCCAAGGAAACAATCTCACCGGTTAACGGATGCTACTAGGTGTTTGTGATTTTGCCCCACAACAAATTTCCTTGAAACATCCTGATTTCTCCCCTCCAAATATAGTATTTTTCATCTTTAGCCATCTGATTTGAGTCTTTTAAGCAAATCACTCATTTTTATCTTTCTTGTGTTCATGTCTTTCTCCCCGTCTTGGGCATATGAATCATAGTTGTAATAGCAGTTTAATAACTATTTTAGTACAATTTTCTGCTAATTCCATCATGTCTATAATCTCTGGCTTCCCTTATATTATTTGATTTTTTTTCTCTTGATTGTGGGCGATAGATTACTGGTAACTTTTGATTGGGTGCCAGGCATATTTTATGTTGTTGATTGCTAGATTTTTAAAATATTTCTTTAAATATTGTTGGGCTTTGCCCTGGCATATAGTTACTTGGAATCAGTTTGGTCCTTTTGTGGTTTACTTAAAGCTTTCTTAAGGCAGTTCCAGAGGAGCATTAGTCTAGAGCTAATTTAGTCTCACTATTAAGGTGATATTCTTCTGAGGACTTTACCCCAGTCCCTGGTATTGGGATGTCTTTCCATTCTGCATGATGGAAACACAAAATATTCCCAGCCCTGTGTGAATTCAGAGAATTGTTTGGTCTACTAGCTCTTTGCTGGCCTGGGGCAGTTTTCCCTCATGCCTGCCAAGGTAGTCACGTTGTAATAGTCAAGGCTGGAGGGAACCCCTCTGTGCTCTTTCTGCTCAACTCTCTCCTCTTCCCACATCTTCTAGCCTCCTTGGCTTCCCTGTACTTTGGTATTTGTCTCTTCACCCATCAATACTATTGATCTCTGATGGCCACTTCCTCTCTGTTCTGCAGGTTTTCTAGGCAGTATGTGGGACTCATCTCATTTGCGTCTGTTTTTCTGGGATCAAGTCTCAAGCCACTTATTTCACAGTGTCTGAAAACTCCTTCTTTTTATTTATTTTGCTTGGTCTTCTAATTGTTTAAGACAGGAGGTTGAAACAGTCCCTGTGAATACACTTTGGCTGGCAGTGAGAGTTCTCAACACATTGATTTCTGATGGATGGCTCAGAAAGTAATATGCTTCTCCACAAATATCCTTGAAATTTACTGCTTCTCAAATCTAGGTATAAAGACCTGGCATGAAAATAACTTGCTTTCTACTTCTTCCCAGATCTGTACCCCTCACCTGTAATTTTATTTTCATTATAAGTAATTCTTTGTTTTCTTAGAGGAGGATGTAATTTCTGGAATGATCTGCAGGAGAGCTGATTGAAAGAGGAAGAATTCAGTTCTGATAATTTCAGCTTCTTAAAAGAAATCTCTTGCCAAAGCGTGAGGTTGTGAGTTTGATCCCCAGTCCAAAAAAAAAAAAAAAAAAAAAAAAAAAAAAAAAAAAAAAGGAAATCTCTGTGATCAATTGTTTAGCTTTTCCTGTGAGGTCTACACTGACCTTAAAATATGCTGAACAAATGCAGGCCTCTCATATAATTCTTAGGTTGCTCAGCTGTTGCCCTCCTATATTATTAAAAATCTATTAAAAACAAGCAGAGCATTCAGTCAAATGTGAAGTCATTTTCATTTGATGTACTCATGATGAATGTACTGAAATGAAACATAAATCACATCCCAGCAGCTTGCTAATGACTGTAATTCTGCTGTTTTTTGTACAAGTAATTCTGCCCCTTGTTGACTCCAGAATGAGGTGTAGCAATCTCTGTCCAAGGTACAAACATTGCAGGTGTGTGCTTCGAAACTGGAGCAAAACATTGTTAAAGATTGAGGTCTAAGAATACCCAGATAGAACATTTTTTATGTTACATTATCTTAGAATCAACTTTAATGAAATACTGTCAAAAATACACTTTTAATGTAATTTTGAAGACATGTCAGTGAAATCTGTTGAGGAACCATGGGAAAGCAATGGCATATTGGCCAGGTACACAACTTTATTCCTTACTTACTTGCAAATTGTATATTGAGGGTTCGACCTGTGTGAGCCACGGTGCTGATATTGGGAAATTAATATTAACTAACCAACCCTACTTCCTGGAAAGGAAGTGATTATTTTAAATTTTATCACCTTTGGAATTATTTACTTAATATTAAACAGTGAATTGTTTCCCCCTTGATTTACAGAACAATATAGGACACAATAATTCTTCACTGTATAATAAAAACTGAGCTTCAAGGTTCTGTTTTCATCTACGGTATTATTTTTTTAGCCTCTCAAAAAAAGAACTTTTCCTACACTAGCTGTGCTTGTTAAAATTTAGGGCTTCTTTCAATATGCAAATAAAAGCTACATTATATAACTTTCTCTCTCTCTCTCTCTCTCTCTCTCTCTCTCTCTCTGTCTCTGTTTCTGTCTCTCTCTCGGTACTATGCCTATTGTTTGGCATGGTTCTTCTGTGCTGTGTTAAATTCTATTTCTATCCTGGCTTCAGCTGTGTCTCAATCTCTTCTCTGGCTGTCCAGTTTGACCTATCATTTCCTTCTTCAGCTTTCTGTCTGCTTGGCTTTTACAATTTGAGCTCTAGCTCAATTAAACTCTTTTGGCTCTTTAACCTTCTGCATCACTTCCCAGGCAATGATTTGTTCACTCCTGGCATAGCTTCCTTTTGGATGACTGTCCTGCAGTGATGACTCATGGCTCTTTCCTCTGTCCCACCCATCACCAGTCTTCGGTACAATCCTGGGGAGACATGGCCGTGTACCTGGAGAGGTCTGCCGCAAGAACTAGATAATGCCTCTGTCTTCTTTTTTTTTCTTTTCCAGAAAAGCTTTAGTACTTGGCAAAGTCACTCATGGTCTTATTTTGCATTGCAGCTTATGAACACCATGGAGCCACATGCGTTGAATTTCTCCAAGGTCTCACAACCTGGTGTAAAGGGTCAAGAAGGAAATCTCAGCTCACTGGAGTAGACAATATTAGCTTATTTTAGGCTAGCCCCATCACTTTCAAACCACCAGATTCCACTTAAAACTCAGTCTTCCTTGAAGCACATTCTTTAAACCTGACATCGATTTAAGCATTTGATCAATTAGGAGGGTGAAACATGCTAGTTTAGCTATCTTACTCATTTTCTTAGACCTTTAAGTAATAAGATAAGTATGGAGAATTGAATCATCAAAGGCCTCATTAAGATAAATTAACAAGGACTGGTAGTTATTAATACTAATCATTGATTTGACTAGTCTTGAGGAAGAATAGTTATCTTCCTAAAAAACTTGGGGTGGGGAATTATAGGAAGAGGTGCATATGGTTTGCTGTAAGACAAAATAAGTATGACCTAGAGTGAGTGATTTTGTTGTCATTCATAGGCTTTACCTTAAAAATGGGCTTGAGTGTTGTGCAAAACTCTCTGTTACTACTAAGCATGTTTTAAATTATTTATAATTTAGTACAACTACCACCTTAGGAAAATGTTCAATGATAATTGCCTGATTTTTTTTGTAGCCTTGGCCTATTATCAATATCACCGTGAGAATTAGAATTCAGTTTGACAGGCTTTGGCAAGCAGTTAAGAACACTGATTATGGAATTAGACTGAACTAGTTTGGATACTGACTCTACTTTTTTCTAAATAGGCATGTTAATAAATCTCTTCACACTTTAGTTTCCTTTAGTACAGAATGAAATTCTTGGTGATGGCAATAAAGTTTTATATATCTAATACATTACTGAGTACCTGTTTCAGTATACCATTCGGCATACCGTGTTTCAGTATACCATGAATGGACATTGTATAGACTTGGTGAAATCGGAGAACCTGTCTGCCTTATTCTTTTTTGCATAGTGAGCCCTGGCACCTAAGGAGGAATACAATAAATAACTCTTGAATGAATAAAACAAGGGCTCACTGTTCAGTGATTTCAAGACATTATTTTAATGCACACATGGAGAGAAGCTTAAAACAGTTTCAGGAATACATTGGTCCTTACATAAGTATTTTCTAATTGCCTGATTTAGCAAATGATTTCACTTAGTGCTCATCCTTAGAAAGTAAGAGGGTGTGAACTGTTTGAATCTAAGAATAATTCTTCATCTATACTGTGGTATTTGTCCTCTGGTCTAGTGTGAGAAATGCTTAAAAATATTGATGAATAAAATTACACAGCACAGATACACAGATAATGTGTGAAGAGCCTTAGACTCATTGTTCAGGTTGAGACAAGAACTTTCCCAGCCTGCCAGAAGTCCCTCCATGTGCCACATCTCAATCACCGTTTCTGTCACTCTCTTTAAGCAGTCACTGAAGTTATCATTTAATCATTCCTTTACTTCTTTACGGTTCTGTCTCTGAGCTGCATTTCTAGTTAAGTCTTGCCAAATTAAAATACGGATGTGTTTTTGAGCCACTTTTAATCTAGCTGTTCTAGTTTCATTTCTACATTTTCCCTTACAAGTTATCTTTTGGAGAACTCATTGGACCTCTAGAATTTCCTGCCATTGAGAGTTTACTGATTTTGTGGTAAACTTACTGTGTAGTGCAGTTTGTGTCTTTGTTCCTGCGTTTCTTGCAAACTGGCAACTGAATTGAGAGCAATGATCAGACTGAAACGCCAGTCCTTCAGCAAAACTGTTAAGTGGCGCTGATTTTTTCATCAGGAAGTATATCTATCTAGTTTTGATTTTCTTTATTGTTAGCAGCTGCTGATGCTCAATGTCTTAATTTATTAATTAAAGAGAATATAATTCTGTAATTACATTTTAATCTCATAATTGGAATACTTTTATAAGGAAAGGCCTCTCTTCCTCAACTATTTGGTTGCCCCAGGTCCAATTTACAAAAGAAATGATGTCCTTTGATCTCATATCAAGGCTGAATTCCCCTTCAGAATAATTATAGCCATTATTCAAAATAATAAGTTAGCTCTCTATCATTTAATGAGTTCAAAATTAATTATGGACTGAATTTTAAAATATTTAGTATATTTCAACCCATTACAATTATTTTCTCTCCTGAAGCTTAAATGTCCTGTTTTTGACCAGTGATATCTTCTTCAAGTTGGCTCTTGAGTACTGTTGATATCATCCTTGCTGTCTGACAGGTCAAAACAGTCCTTATGTATGTTTCTTGCTCCAGATTTGGAATTAGCAATTTCTTCAAGTGAGCAGCTTCTTTTAGTGGGGACTAATGACATTAGTAGGAATTTTGTCTTTGTCTCGATCATTTTCTAGGATTCTTCTTTATAAGACAATTAAGACAAACACAAATAGTTATGTGTTTTTATATATGTACACAGATACCTGTTTTTAATTAAAATAAGATATATCATGGGACTGTTTCAGATTCAGTGCTTGTTTTCTGCACACAAGCATTTGGCTTGAGACAGAGTAGAGAAGCTGGTTAATAATATGCTAGATGACGCTGGAAGCACTTGGCTAATTAGCAGATTCCAGGGACTTCAAACACCTGATATAACAACACACAATCACCTGTAATACATGCATAATGCTATCAGTGGGATATCTTTTCCATGCTCTTGAAACTTCCAAATGTTCAAGCAGAAAATGTAAGAAAACTACAAGGATATTATAGTAGGCTATCCTTCACTTTTACAATTTAAGTTAAACTATATTTTTATAGCAATATTATACATGCTGTAAAACTCAATAAATAGCAATTTTGTGAGCTCTCTGGATGCGTGTTCATCCTTTTATCCCCAGTACCTAGGTTAACAGGCTGGCAGGTGCATAGTAGGTACTTAGCATCTGTAAGATGAATAAGTATTATTGCTGGTAACATAAGAATGAGTGAATTTGTAGAAAAATAGTACTTCCTAACCCTAAACCTAACCCTAACCCTAACCCTAACCCTAACCTATTTTAAGAACATTATTTTCAGGCATTAGCACTTCATTGAATCTGCCTGACCTACAACAGCAAATCATTTAGGAGCTATTATGAGAGGTCTTAGCCTAAGAAAAAATATTAAGAGGTTCTTAATGTTATCAACAGTGTCTGTAATTTTCCTAAATTTAGTCTATGAATTATATCTTGTATTTTTCATTTCATAATAAAGATTACTTTGTAAAATAGATGATAGAAATGTGCCCTAAGACTAGCAATAATTAGATATTAAATGATGATGTTGATGAATAGGTTCTGTTAATCATGATGAATTAGAGCTGGAATTGCTAACACCTTAAAATTTTCATTAAATGACTGCTAACTCCTAAAAGGGTAGTCATTGTGTGAAATCAGGCAAAACTAGGGCACTACTCACCACAAAGTTCTTTAGAAACTATTTTAATCCTTTACTTTTTTTTTTTTTTAGGTAGGGTAGATTTGTTTTTTGAGCTCTGCAACTAAATTATTGAATTTAAACATTAGTCAACAATCTCCGTTATTTCCTTGGGCTGGGAGGATATTTCTTTGTTTTTATTTAATAATTTCACAAAGTCTAGTACTCTTACAAAATGACACACTTCCATATTGGATAAAACAGAAAAATGGGAAATAAATGTGTGTGTAAATGCTGTGGGGGGAAGTTAACTTCTTCCATTTGTCTTTCCATTTAAATGCTTCTTGGAGTGAACTTGCATTGATCTTGGGTCACAGGTCTGTTTTACCATTCAAATAGGGGCATGGGTACTTTTCTGTTTAAGAACCCAGAATTAAATTACCTACACCGATGTCCTATGTTTCTTTGGAAGCTCTGTAAGTTTATGTATATTAAAATAATTTTGAATTTAATAAGTCACATCAACAACCAAAACTCAAAGCATTTATTAGAATCTCTAGTGAATCTGCTTTAGGCAACAATTGGTGTCTTGGTTACTTTTTTCTCATTACTGAGACAAAACACCTGATCTCCAAAATTAGAGAAGGAAAGGTTTATTTTTTACAGTTTTTGGAGGTTTCAGTCCATAGTCAGCTGGCTCCAAGGCAGCATGGCATGGCGGGGGGGGGGGGAGCCATTCATGGTGGCCACTAAACAGCGAGGTGTGAACCCTCAAGAGAGGGAAGACATGCCTTCTTCCTGCCCTGACACTCTATGTTGGCTCCACCCCTGGATGGGTGCCGCATTCACATCATCAATCCCAGCGCCAGTCAACAAACCAATCACAAAAGCTAGACTCAGCCGCGTCCATGATTGCATAAGACTTGGCAGGTCCTCAGGAACATAAACCATAACATTTGGTCAGTGTTTTATCTGAGCTTTGCAGTGTTAGGAAAAACTGAATTATTTTCCATAGTTAAAAATTATAAATTAAAAAAAAAATTTACCACCAGTATGTTCTTCTGGAATCTCCTGAAACATCAGGCTATTTGGCAACATTAGAGCCACATTTTGGGATCACAGCTGTTGACAGGAGAGTTGGTATTACTCTGGACCCTGCCTCCCCTTATGGTCTCTGCCACTGAGACTGAGTGTTGGTCACAACTGATGAGAGGAAAAATGAAACATGTCTTGTAAACTTGTCTCTTAGCATCAGTGTCAAAGTAAAAAATAGACCAAGAAGTCTACACACACTAAGCAAACGAGAAAGAACAAGGCAGAAATTTTGTGTATGCATGTGAGATAAAAATGCTTCTTGCCTTTAATATTCAAAGTACATCAGTTGAATGCAACTGAAGGAAGTCATTAGGAAACAAACCATTATAGAACTATGACTGACATAAGGCAAAGGTGATTGATAAAAAAGAACAACCCCAAAGATCCTATTAAAGGATGGAAATTTCGATATGGTTTGTTTTGGAATGTAAATAAGTATGTGAGGATGATTTAAAATTTAACTATGCTAGTGGAAAAAAATTGACCAGGTATCATATCTTTTTGAAGATTATAAATTTATAGGATTATCTACTGAGTGCAGCAGAAATTGTGTCCTAAAGATGGAAATATTTATAGATATGAATGGATCTAAAAATACTTTTTCTTGGTGTGTCAAAGGTATTCCTGAGAGTATTTGGAGAGTTTTTAAAATTGTAGTTGATGGAAACATAGGTATAAATAGTATCACCCCATAGTTTATATTTATCTTGGTACTGTTAAAAATAACGATTCCGATGTTATTGAGGAATCTTTGGATATGGTTCTCCATATCCAATAACACTCTTTAAAATTTAATATAGAATAGTCAAACATAGGTACATGATGAGATTTCTGTAATAGTCAGCACTAATTTATATCTATTATATTTATTGTTATGGTTTGTGTTTAAATGTCCCCCCAAAGCCTTATGAGGTCATGGGGGGCAGCCTTTTGAAGGTGGCTGAGTCTAGCATTTGTGACTGGTTCATTGTCTAGCACTGGGATTGGTGGTGTGAATGCTGCACCCACCCAGGGGCAGAGCCAGCATACAGTATAAGGGAGGGAGGAGAGTCCTTCCCATGTTTGCCCTTTAGCCCTTTTGCTCTTGTTGCTTGTGGCTACCATGAATGGTTGCCCCTTTATCAGCCACCCTGCCTTGGAGCCAGCTGAGTATGGACTGAAAGCTCCAAAAATGGTGAGATAAATAAATCTTTTCTTCCCTAATTTTAGAGGTCAGGTATTTTGTCTCAGCAACCGGAAAAAAGTAACCAAGACAATTATATTACTGCAAAATTTAAATTAAGATGACAACACTTTACAAGAATGAGACTTATGTATATTCATTTTATAGCATTCACTAGGACTACTTTGAGTTGAACAGATAAATATCATATGTGCCACAGAATGAATATCCTTTTCTCATGCAAACTACGGGCAGTTCAGTTACAGTGACTGCAATCCTCTGTTCATGGTTGGCTAGAGGTTGGTTGCCTTGGTTGTGGAATGGAGTTGAAAATATTTGTTTGGCTCTTCAGAATCAATGTTTTTTATTATGCATTTACATAGAAAATAATAATACACAATGAACAATGGCAGAGCACCAATGCCTTTACAATCTAGCTTTAAAGAATTTGTAGATTTGCTTTGTCCCCAAAACATTCATGTACTGAAAGCTTGGTATCCAGTGTGGTGACATCGAGAGATCGTGGGACCTGTAAGGGATGCATCATAATGGAAGGTGACTAGAAATCACTGGATACCATCTTTGGAAGGGAATAATGTCTTTCTTGCAGGATAGATTGATTTCCATGAGAATGGATTGCTGTAAAGTAAAGTTATCCTACATACTTGGCCCCTTCTACATGTTGCTGTTTACCTTTCTGCATTGTTGTGGCCCAGCCAGGGTGCCTGTGACAGATGTTACCTTTGGACTTTCCAGTCACCAGAATCATGAGACAAATAAGCCTCTTGTCTTTATAAAGGGCACAGCCTTATCTATTTTGTTAAATCAACACAAAAGGGACTAAACATATGCATAAACACAGCACACATATGCATACACACACATATGATGTATCATATGTGTGTTAGTGTTCTCCTAGAACAGAATCAACCAAAGATTTTAGAAATATAATTAAGTATAAGTTGCTCTGGACATCTTTAAAGTGAGGTGTGCTATTGATTTTCTTGTTCAGTTTTTTCATGGCTCTGTGTATGAATACTATGGAGACATGGTCATTAAATAGTACTTGAAAACTAATCAAAGATTAAACTCCTACAATAGGATTAGACATTATTGTTTTTGGAGACCAGGAAATAAGGACAATGTATCTTAGATTGCTCTCAGAATTCAAGATTTATAAGATTTATGTTCTTTTTCAACACAGTGGTTAGTTTGTATTAACTATCTTGGGACCAATTTTGATCAACTTTCATAAATATTCTGGTAATAACTGTGTCAGCACCAGGAATTCCAGCAAAATAGCCTTGTTTTTTACAATGATGAAAACAGATTGATTTGTGTTTTATATTTCCTAAAAACGATTCATTTCATTTGCCAATTTATTCAACAGTTTTTGATTTAGAAGTTTCCAAATTATTGATGTGTCAATACTTAACATTCTTTGCGGTACCAAAGGGAAGAGATAATAAAACGAAAATTTATATATTTTGACTTTAGAATTTTCAAGTGGTCTTTTTGCTCCTTCCTGCCTGAATCTCCCTAAATCTTGGTGTATTTATTGTGAACTATGTGACCAATCTTGAACAATTTGCCTAAACACTCAAAACACTCAATTTTCTCACTTAGAAAATGGATATACAGTAGTCCACAAGTGTACCCAGTTCATAGCGATGTCGCGAGGGTTAAATAAGGCAGTCACATAAAATATTTCATATATTCCCTGGCACATGAACATGATTTTTGCTATTGTTTAAATTTAAATAGTGTTTGAAGTAGCATGGAGTTGAGGTCTCTGGATCTAAAGAGAGAAAGACATTAAAAAGTCAGTGTGATAAATACAAATGTCAGGTAGACACTTTAGTCACCCAGGATGGAGGCAGAAGAGCTGTGATCATTGCCAGTGTCTTTGCTTAGCCAGGAAGTGGTGGATTGTAGCTGTGTGGCAGTAGAGAAGAGGTATAATAAGAGGGGCATGATCCTTAAAGGAGGAAAATTTTTGTTTGAAGGGAGAAGGGAAAAAGATCAGAACAGCAACTTCTTGGACCAAGGAAAATGCTGATCCGGCCACCCGAGCCTGGTGTAGACAGGAGAATGGCTGTTGGCTCCCTGAGAGGCTGTAGAGGAGGTTGTGTACTTGGGGTGCATCCAGAAGTCAGCTAAAGCAAGGAGTTGGAAGAGATGAAGGATGTTGCAAAGCTCTGAGAGGAGTTTCTCTAAAACAAAATAAATAGGGTTCGGAGAGAAAGGAATAGTATAATGGGTTTGAATGGAAACAAGGCCAAAGAAGAATGAGGATGTGACTGTGGGAGAGGAGAGCTGACAGGAGGGAATTAGGTTTTGGATGATGATCAAGAATAATAAGGTTGTGAAGCACTAGGCTTCCACAATGAGTTCAAACTCTTTTGAGTTCCTGTGAAGATGTAGAAATCAGTCTGAAGAAACTCTACAACGAGGGGTGAGGCAAGTTTGTGGAGTTTGGCGGCCACAGTCTTGGGGCGCAACCTGCCAGTGGCAGGAGGAGGATGGAGGGGCTTTTCTTGATCGTGGTCTTGCCTCTTTTCCATTTCCCTGGGACAATCAGTGCCTACCATTCACTGTACAAATCGCCAGCAAAGCCTACAGATAATAACAGCAGCACAAAAGCTCCGCCAAGGGATGACTGAAAGCAGCCACAGAGCAGCTAGTTGCCCTTGGACTGTCAGCTCTTCTCCTCCCAAAGACCCAGAGACAAAGGGGCAACACCATGGGAAGGCAACCCCTGCCAGGGTTGCTTCTTTCCAAGCTTTTCAGGGTAGAAGCCCTCATCAGAGGAATTTCCTGGTAGGCTGGCAGTGAAGTGCTACAGTAGTTTTACATGCCTATGCTATCCATCCTCCCTTTTTTTATTCCCTCTTATTTATCTCACTGGGGTTTACAGAGCCAGGCCTTCAAGCCATTCTCATTACACAACACTGACCAGAGTAACAGCTGCTGCCCTGCACAAAACAAAACACAATGAAAGACTGAGGAAAAATCGTTTTGGATGCCAATGAATGTTTTTGGCATAAAATTTCTCTTGGTATTTTCTCATTAGTCTTTTTAATGTCTGTAGGATTTGTTGTGATAACCACTTTTTATTCTACACAGCAGTAGACTGTATTCCTCTTCTTATCTTGAATTATCTCCCTCCTCTTGATGACAGTAACTCAGAGTTTCTCAGTATTGCTGGTGTTTTCAAAGAGTTCATATTTTGGCTTTGCTAACTTTTTCCCTCTTTTGTCTCTTTTTTGATCTCTGCATTTATTTTCTTACTTTGCTTGACACTGAGTTTTATTATTGTTCCAGCTTCTTTCACAAAATCTTAGATCATTGATTTTAGACTTTTAAAGATACTTTTTCTAGCCCTCTCAAACTTGGCTAGCCACTTGCTTACACTCAATGAAAATTCAAAATATGTTATGACAGATATGAACATTTCTGTCCTTCAGCCATTCCTCAGCCAGGCCATGACTTACAATTGGGAAATCTTCCACATGTCTCAGTGGGAAGTCTCCTTGCCCTTCTCTCCTGGCCCTAGCTATTAACATACCATTTCTATGTATTTGGGAAAACGTATATGGCTGGATTCATATTTGTTCTGTATCTAAGCTTCCTTTGATCCTAATTCTTCACATATACAATGGTACCTTGGTTCATGAACCATTTTGTTTGTGAACTATTTTATTTGCAAACAGAAGTGTTTGGCAAAGTTTAGTTTTTGTTTGCAAACTTTTGTTCTGTTTAGTTTGTTTTGTTGTGAACTACATTGGGTGATGATCATGACCATAGCCATCTCTCCCACACAAACACCAACATGACCATTTTTTCCACAGTCCTGGAACAAATTAAGTTCATGAAATGAGGCACCACTGTATTATATGTGCAATTAAAAGTTTGTTAAAAGGGTAACTGGTTTCTCAATTATCTATCGTTGTGTAACAAACTAAAGCATGGGTTGGTTTAAATGTCCACACTGTTAGGGTTTGTGTCCTGATTCTGTCTAAAGCCTCATGTGATCACAGGTGGGATCTTTGAAAGGTGATTGGATTATAGGTGTCTTCTAGCTGACTTACTGTTTGGACATGGGGATAGTCAGAAGAAGCAGGTCACTGAGTGTGGGAACCCATGGCTCTCTGCTTCCCAGCCTCTGTCAAATGAACAACTTTTCCTCTGTGATTCTGCTCTGCCATGCCATCCTGAATGTTGGTTGAAGTGTGAACCAAAATATACCCTTCCTCCATGAGGTTGTGTATGTCAGGTATTTTGCCCTAGTCACAAGAAAAATGACATAGATTTTAGTACCAGGAAATTGGGGTCATTGCTGTGATACTACCTGACCATGTGGTTCAAAAGCCTTTGGAAATGGTCATTGGAGGAGTTTGGAAAGGCTTAGAGTTGCTGGCCTGCAAAGACTTAAGATGCTGTAAATTGAGTTCAAAGGGAGATTCTGGTTGGAACTCAGAGGACAAGAATGTTGATAGAAACACAGACAGTAAAGACTACGTTCAGAAGATTTCAGTTGTTTTAACTGGATTACAAGGACTCTATGGGCATTTGGACTCCAGATCATGTGTGCTATGTTCTGGTAGAAAATATGTCTACATTTTTCTCATGTCCTGAGACTTTGTAGGTGACTGAGATTTAGGGTGGTGGATTAATTAATCTGGTAAAGGAAATTTCAAGGCAGCCCAACATTCAGTCTGTAGCATGGGTATGATTGGACAGTTTTGTTCAGCTCTAAATTGAGAATTAAGAGCACATGGCATGGTTGAGTAATTTGAAAGGTTTTGAATTGAATAAGAAAGGAAGCTCCTGTAAGGTTGGGGTCCAGAGTGGAGGAGAGTGGAGAAGACTTTGGTTGCTGAAAAGATTAGCATTAAAAAGAGGCCAAGTACTTTACAATAGGATAATACAAAGGATGCCTTGAGGGCATGTGAAGAAACAGCAAGCCCCATTCTTTGCTGGTTGAAAATTACCAAGGTGAAGATTTTGCTTTGAGAAGAGAACCCCAGGACTCTGTGCTCTGGAGAATTGATTCACAGTATTCAGCTGTACAGGCACTCAGAGACCCCAGCAGCTGTGAGAGTGAAGCTGAAAGTGCAGTGGAGACCCCAGGAAGTTGGAGAAGCCAGGAATGTGGATCATCTGAGGGGAGCCACAAGGCTTGAGCAAGGCTAGCCCACAAGAAGCCATGTAGGCTACAACTGTGGGCAGTGTCATAGCAGTGGGGCTGCCCTAGACTTTTGGAGTTCATGTCTCCCTGCCACTTGCCCTGGGTGCTGGACAATTGCTGCAGGATTTAATGATTTCCCTGATGGATTTTTGGTCTTGCTTTGGTCTAATTGGTTGCTATCCTCCTGTTTCTTTCTTTTGGAATGGAAATGTTTACACTGTGGCACTGTATGTTGACAGTGTTTATGTTCTTCTAGATATTTACAGGAGCTCACAGCTATGAGTTTGCCTCAAGTGTCAGAGGAGATTCTGAACTTGGATTTTTCAACAATGCTGAAGCTGTTAGGATTTGGCAACTCTTAGAGATGGACTAAATCCATTTTACGTAGCGATATACATGGATCTTTTGGTGGCCAGGAGTAGAACATTATCATTTAAATCTAGATGTCCCCCAAGAGCCTCATGAGATCATAGGTAGGATCACTTTGGAAAGTGATCAGATTATAGGGGTTTTACAGTCGTCTTGCTTTTAGGAGGTGAGGTCTGGTCAGGAGAGGCGGGCCACTGTGGGTGTGACTCAGAAGGTTACAGCTCCCTTCCCAGCTCCTCCTTTGTCTCTCTGCTGCCTGACTGCCCTGAGGTGAACAGTCTTTCCTCCACCATGCTTCTATGTTATGCAGTCCTGCTTTGGAGCCAGTCTACTGAAGCCAAGAGTTAGCGAATTTAGGCAAATAGGGCACAGGTCTTGAATAATTAACTTAAAGTAAACTAAAAGTCAGGTCCTAAGTAAATTAGCATTCCAAAACACTCTCAGGGCCTAATGAAATGGAAGAAACAAAAGAACATGTCCATCATCCACTGGGAGACTTCAAAGGAAGTAAAACACAAACGAAGGAGCTTGCCTTCCAGACATCAAAGGCCTACCTGCAACCAGGATCATCCCTGCTTTCTGTAACCTACACCAGTCCCCAAAACTGTAAAAAACCCCACTAAACCTAAACAGCTACAGTGTCTGTCTTTCAGACCACCCCCCTCTCTGACTAGTGGAGAACTTCTCTTTCATTCTTTCTAATAAAATTTCATATGGCCATTCCCAGCTGTTTGCTGTTTTGTCTTCTTCAACCTTCATTGCCCCCAAAACAAGGACCCAAGAGAGTAAGATCAAGTTATGCTACTATGGATTGAAATTATGAGCCAAAATTAATCTTTCTTCCCTTAGGTTGTGGGGTCAGGTATTTTGTCCCAGCAATGAGAACCATGACTATGACAAACATTCATCATGATTCTGGGAGATGGGTTGAGATAACTCATGTGGCTGAATTCAGATGGTAGCTGAGCTGGGATGGACATTCCAAGATGGTCTCTCTCTTGTATGTTTAGGGCCTTCATTTTCTTCACATTTACATGGTGATTCATCTTACAGGGCTCCTTGGTATGACTTCTGAATCTAGATTCATAATCTGGATTTCCTTGTATCACAGCACTAGGGAGTGTTCCAAAACCCAATGTGTAAGCAGTTCTCAATGATCTGCATGTATCATTCTTTTAGTTGCCTTAACTAAAGAAAGTCACATTTTAACATAGGAGGGTTGTTTTCTGTGGATCACCACAGTAATGTTTTCCTCATTTCCTGAGATCTATGGCACATTCTACTTTCTTCTGGAAAAAGGAAAAACACAAAAAATAGAAAATTTGAAATAAGATTACTGAATACATCTGAATATAAAATAAATACCTCTTTAAGCTCATCAATTAAAAATATGAAATCTCAGATTAAGAAAACACAATCCAAGAATATGTGATCTATGTGAGACACATTTAAAATAAAAGGCCAAATAGCTTAAGAATAAAAAGATAAAAAGCAAATATTGTAGCCATCTGAGTCATAATAAAGCTGAGGTAAGTGTCTTAATAACTGACAAACTGATACAGGGGAAAGGAAAGTCAAATCAAGAAAATACAACTACCATAAATACAGATGTACTTTAAATTCCACATCAATGTGTATGAAGCAAGAAATGACAAAACTTTAGGGAGAAATATAAAAAACATCCCTTAGAAATGAATAGATTAGTTAAAAAATCTGTTTGAAAGCCCTAGTGATGGAATTAATAAGCTTATTCTATTAAATATATTGAGGACAATACACACAATGAGCAAAGTACACATATTCTCAATAAAAACCTATTACGAAATGTGTCATTAAATCTCAAATGCATAATAATAGCAATGTTCTTTGATCTCAGTTTGTTAATTAAAAATCATTAAAAATATAGCTCAAAAACAAGAACAAACAAACAAAAAAACCCCACAAACCCAAAAGATTGTAAAGCCCATGAGATGTTTGGAAGCTATGCAACATATTGCAAAATAAGTCTTGGGGCAGAGCACGTGCGAGCTTCATACTTCAGTGGAGCGGCTTGTGCGTGCGCCATCCCAGAGCTTGCAGACCCCTGCCCAGCCGGGTTGCTCCCAGCACAGTAGGCCTGTGACTTGCCCAGGCTTGTCCTGGCACAGCTGTTGCTCTGAACTTGCAGACGGATCCAGGGTCTGGGCGGCATCACTCTGGGGTACACTCTGCCTAGTTCCCTGGGGCCAGGAGGCCTTGGTCCCCACCCAGTTAAGGCAGAGGCTCCACCTGCATGGCCCGGAAGGCTGCCCTCCCTTGCTGCACGCAGGACCCAGCTCTATCGGGTCCCACAATTCAGTGTGACCCAAGAATCAGCGCGACCCTCAGGGGAAAGCCTGGCCAGCCTCGCAGGACACAGAGCCACATAGGCTTTAGAAGAAAATGACAAAATGAAAGACCAAGAGGCAGTCTCAGTCCCCCAACCCGCAAAGAAAAAACCCATGAGACACTGAAATGGAAGACAGTGGGAGACACACAAATGGACTTTCTGAAATGATAGAAAATGCAATAAAGAAACAGCTTGATGAAGGTATAGAGAAATTCAAATCAGAAGTATTCTCTCAGCTAAAAAATGAAATAAGAATCATTATTAAAGAAATGTGTGCATCTAAAGAAGAGCAAGATAAAAAAATAGAAGAACTTAAGAAAATGATCAAAACCTTGAATGAACAATATAAGACACAAACAGAATGCATGAAACAGATGCAAAGGGAAATGCAGGAAATGAAAAACTCCATGGAAAGTTTGAAAAACCTCTTAAATGAAGCTGAAGATAGAATCTCAGATCTTGAAGACAGCATGGGAGATCATGGACACAAAAGAAAAGATCTCCTAAAAATAGTAAGGAACCAAGAAACAACAATTCAACAGCTGCAAGATGATGCCAAGAGAAATAACATAAGATTAATAGGCATAAATGAAAAAGCAGGGGCCAATACTAATGACCTGCGAAGACTACTCACAGAAATAATAGCAGAAAACTTTCCAAACATGGGAAGAGAATCTGAAATACAGGTAACTGAGGCATACAGAACCCCAATTAATCATAACCAAAATAAATCTTCAGCCAGACATATAATAATAAGGGTATCAGAAATACAGCACAAGAACAAAATATTAAAAGCTGTCAGAGAAAAGAAACAGATCACCTACGAAGGAAAGCCTATCAGAATCACGGCAGACTTCTCAACATAAACCTTTAAGTCAAGAAAAGCTTGGAATGAAGTATTTCAAATCCTGAAAGAAAATAACTTTCAACCCAGATTGATGTACCCTGCAAAACTATCCTTAAAAACTGATGGAGAAATAAGATACTTCCATGACAAAGAACAACTGAAGAAATTTATGGCTACCAAACCAACACTACAAAGAGTACTGAAAGACACTCTAGAAAGAGACAAAGATAACCACAATCTTAAGAACAACAGCAAAAGGAAACCACTAAGCAGGGCAAGTAATTAAACAGAACATGTAGAAAACCAACAACAGAGAGATATCATGACAGGGATGAGCTGGTACATATCAGTTATATCAATCAATGTAAATGGTCTCAACTCACCAATAAAAAGAAACAGAATAGCAGAGTGGGTTAAGAAACAAAATCCAACAATATGCTGTGTACAAGAAACACATTTCACTCAAAAGGAAATTCACAGACTAAAAATCAAAGGCTGGAAAACAATACTCCATGCAATAGGAACCCAGAAAAAAGCAGGGGTAGCTATTATGTTTGCAGACAATGCAAACTTCAAACCAAGAATGATCAAAAGAGATAAAGAAGGTCACTACATACTTGTTAGGGGAAAACTTCAACAGGAAGAGATTACAATATAGATCATAAATATATATGCACTGAATATGGGAGCACCCAACTATGTAAGACGCTTCTTAATAGACATGAAAAACCAAATAAACAATAATGCAGTTATAACAGGGGACCTTAACACCCGATTGTCACAGAGAGATAGATCAACCAAACAAAAAATCAGCAAAGAAATAGCAGAACTGAATCAAGCTTGTGAACAAATGGACCTAGTAGATGTATACCAAGTATTTCACCCATCAACATCAGAATACACATTCTTCTCAGCTGCACAAGGGTCATTCTCTAAAATAGATCATACACTGGTCCACAAAACAAGCTTAAGTAAATGCAAACAAACTGAAATAATTCTATGCACATTATCTGATCACAGCGCAGTAAAATTGGAAATGAATGACAAAAAAACCTACAATAACCGCATAAACACATGGAAATTAAATAATACCCTCCTAAATAACCAATGGGTCACAGAAGATGATAAAGAAGAAATTAAACAATATCTACAATTGAATGAAAATGCAAATACAAATTACCGGAACCTGTGGGATACAATAAAAGCAGTCCTCAGAGGGAAATTTATAGCACTAACCTCTCCTACCAGAAAAATGGAAAGAATACACATAAACAACCTAATGCTGCACCTCAAACTTCTAGAAAAAGAAGAGCAAGTCAAGCCCAAAGCCCAAAGAAGGGAGGAAATTATTAAGATTAGAGCAGAAATTAATGCAATTGAAACTAAGAAAACAATACAAAGAATTAATGAATCAAAGAGTTGGTTCTTTGAAAAAGTAAATAAAATTGGTAAACTCCTAGCCAACCTTATCAAAAAGAGGAAAGAAAAAACTCATATTCATGCAATAAGAAATGAAAAGGGTGAAATCACTACAGACCCAGTAGAAATACAGAAGATCATCAACACCTACTTTGAAAACCTTTACTCACATAGATTCGATAACACAGAAGAAATGGACAGATTCCTAGAAACCTATGAATTACCAAAGCTGAATCAAGAAGACGTAAAGCTACTGAATAACCCAATTTCAGCTAGTGAAATTGAAAATGTAATTAAGACCCTACCAACAAAGAAAAGCCCAGGCCCTGATGGATTCACTGCTGAATTCTACAAGAAATTTAGGGAAGACTTAACGCCAACACTCCTCAAACTCTTCAATGAAATCGAAAGGGAAGCAAGTCTCCCTAACTCATTCCTGGAAACAAGAATTACACTAATACCAAAACCAGAGAAAGACCCAACCAAAAAAGAAAATTATAGGCCAATCTCCCTAATGAACATAGACGCAAAAATCCTCAATAAAATACTGGCAAATAGAATGTAGCAAGTTATCAGAAAGATTATATACCATGATCAAGTGGGATTCATCCCAGGAATGCAGGGATGGTTCAACATATGGAAATCAATGCATGTAATACACCATATCAACAGGGCCAAGGACAAGAACCACATGATCATCTCAATAGATGCAGAAAAAGCTTTCAACAAAATCCAACACCCATTCATGATAAAAACTCTGCAGAAAATCGGAATAGATGGTCTCTACCTCAACCTGATAAAAGCCATATATCATAAACCAATAGCCAACATCTTACTAAAAGGAGGAAAACTAAAAACTTTCAACCTAAAATCAGGAACAAGACAAGGGTGTCCATTATCACCATTCCTATTCAATATAGTTCTGGAAATATTAGTCAGAGCAATTAGACAAGAGAAAGAAATAAAGGGAATAAGCATAGGAAAGGAAGAAGTGAAATTATCATTATTTGCAGACGATATGATACTCTACAAAGAAGATGCCCAAAAATCCATTAGAAGACTTTTAGAAGTAATAACTAAATTTAGTGATGTAGCTGGATACAAGGTGAACACTCAAAAATCAATAGCATTCCTGTACACAAACAACAAAGTCACTGAGAAAGAAATAAGGGAAACCACACCCTTCAGTATAACATCCAAAAAATGAAATACTTAGGAATCAATCTACCAAAGGAAGTAAAAGATGTATACAGTGAAAATTACATTACTCTAAAGAAGGAAATCAAAGAAGATCTCAGAAAATGGAAAGATATTCCCTGCTCATGGATAGGAAGAACAAACATCATGAAAATGGCCATTCTCCTAAAATTATTATACAGATTTAATGCAATCCCAATCAAAATACCACTTGCCTACCTCACAGAGCTAGAGAAAGCATTCCTGAAATTCATCTGGAACCAGAAAAGACCTAGAATAGCAAAGGCAATTCTGGGCAACAAAGGGAAGGCAGGAGGCATCACAATCCCCGACTTGAAACTGTACTACAAAGCTACTGTGATAAAATCAGCATGGTACTGGAATC
>RJWM01015723.1:0-47086 GCA_004363535.1 Dasyprocta punctata | reverse complement strand
ACGTCAATTTTAGCCCCTCTGCCTAGCAACCCAGGCCTGGATTGTTTAGGAGCCTCCTGTTTTGCTGGGCTGTGGGCCCGTTTTTCACGTGGTTGACCCAGGTGCTCTTTGTTACTTTGGTAAGGTCATGTCTGGGTCATTTTCCAGCTTCAACGGCTCCCAACACTTTGCTGGTAAGGGGTTGGGTTAATGGCTTCCTCAAGGTGATTGATACCTATTTAGAATATCAATCCCTGATGTTCATGCTTAGGGTGTTGTTGCATTTGTTTTGCCTTTTGTCTTGAGATCTGGCCCACTGCAGGAGGTGTCTGTCTCTTCCAAGACTGCAAGATATCTGGTCTTCAGTACTGGCTCCTTCAAGGGCCTAGCCCTGTCTGACTGCCTATAATATTTTTATGTATCTCAGCTGCCTATAACACTAGGAGCTGGTCTTTCTTGGGGCCAGCATCTGTAATGACTCGATAAACTTTTATTTCAGAGATCCCTTGGTCTCAAGAATGTTGGTTTAACACATGTGGAGACCTCTGTCTATCCTTTCATTTGCAGAAATAGTATCCAAAGGAAATCCAGTTTCTCTGCTGATCTACAGTTTCATGAGAACATTTTCTCCTAAGAATCAGAATTATAGGAAACACATTTGTTTCACTGAATTCGTTGCAAGTGAACTCATGACCGTGGTGCTACCCTATCTATACATCTCCTAGGTGGCTCTTCTGATGCTTGGTGCAGCCAACAGTGAAGCAGTGTACGTGTGTGAGTGGGGGAGGGAGCTCAGGTTCCGAGTGCACCTCGGTGGGCTTCATTCTGGCCCTGCCACTGGACGCAGGGCCTCGAACAATTTGCTTTGTCCAGGTGCCAGGTTCCTCATCAGCAAACCAGGATAGAAATATTGATCTTGTAGGGTTCTGGTCTAATATATATAATAGCCTTCAGGTAATTCCTAGTACACAGTAGTTATTCAGGAAAGGCTAACTAGTGTCATTACTGTCTGGGGTCTTCCCTATGAAGGGCCCTCCCATGGCTCTTTCCCCACTCATTCAGCCTAAGTTCTTTTGTTTTGCCTTCCAGTCCCCCTTTCCCCTTCACTCTTTTGCCTAGCCCGAATGACTTTTCTACGTTTTTTCTACTGATCCATTTCTGAGTTAGTTTGTTGGCATCTGACAAATGGTGACCACCACCTAATTAGAGTCAGGGAGAAGAAAAGCAACAAAGATGAGGTCTGCGCACATTTGAATTTGAGCCATGATTGTAGAGGCTCCTTTTCCTTTGGCATTCAGGCATCTATGTTTAATTTACAAAATATGCATCAGAGGGGGAATGAGGAGAAAGGAAGGGGAGTTGCACAACCCAGAGACTTAGGGTGGGGCCCTGAGGCCAGGGTCACCTTGAACATGGGTCCTTGAGGGACTGTCCCAGCCTCTGGCCCCAGCCTATTACAGCCTCTGGGGCTGACTTGTCAATCTCTCTGACTTTCCTTCCAGTTTCTCAAGATGTATTCCCATCCCCTACCCCACTGGTCAATTTAAGAGTTTTCTCATGTGTCTGGAAAAGTCCACTTCCTTTTTTTTTTTTTTTGGTACTGGGGATCGAACTCATGACCTCATGCTTGCCAGGCAACTTCACTTTTTAAAAATTTGGAATTAATTTTCTGTTTACTAGTGTAAAAACTTCTAAAACCTAATTCCTCCTTTGATTTTAAAGTTTATCTTACAAGTCATTCGTGTAAGGGTAGCAGATTTAGCAATCTTAAACTGCAGACAGTGAATCAAATTATCACATGAGTGCATCTCTTCTCTTCTTTCAGAGAGTGTGGACATTTGGCAGTTGTAGTTGTAGCACTGGGCACTTTGTGAGCTTGGGGAGGGAGACAGCAGGATGGTCGCAGAGGTGGTGGAGACCAGGAGGCCAGGGCTGAGTAGAAATTATCAGACCATGCCAGGAAGTTTCTCAGCTTCCTGGAAGCCACTTCACTGCCCAGGTCACTGATCATTAATGCCGACCTGACACTGCCTTCAACTCTTATAAATAACTCAAGAGACAGAAAGAAGAGTGATGAAAAGGAGTCCTTACTCAACAGATCCAGAAACAATAGGTGATGAGAGAAGAAACTAATATTGGGCACATGTTGCTCATTTAGGCCTCACTATGGGATCAGTCTTATCCTTCCCATTTTGTGTTTGTGGAAACTGCACCTCAAAGCCAACCAGCTAGAAGTAGAGGAGACCAGATTCATTTTGAAAATATTTTAGGCTTTGCAACTTGTTGTTAAAAACTCTATGAAAGAGGTGGAAGGAGGGGGGAGAGAGGGAAAAGGAGATGGAGAAAGAATTAAGATGCATTATGTACATATACCAATACCCCATGATGAACGTAATCATTATATACTGCAAACTTGTACTGATAAATGAAAATTTGAAAAGAAACTCCATGAACATCTTGGAAAAGGGTTGGGACTATCTAGTCCAAATTAGATCATCTTGTGACTTTTCATCTCTATCATCTCCTCTCAGCCTGCAGTCCATGATGACTTTTTCCAAACCTGCAGTTTCAGGCTTGTTACCTGAGTCTCCAGCAGGCAAGAGCAGGCAAGTAAGATTTTGCAAGTTTCTCACAAGAAGACCTGCAGGAAGGACTCGGTTCTGCTCCTGCCAGTGATTGACTGTTATTGCAGTTTCCCAAGGAAGCAGAATTGTTTTTATACTTCCAGGTGGAGGAGGGCTCTGTGGCTCTGCGGGGACACAGCCAGCTTCTCAGTAGCCATGCTGATGGCATCCACCCCATGAAGCCTAATAGAGATTTAAGGAGACAAGCAAGCTCTCTGGGCCCCAAGAACCTTGGGTCTGTGGACAAAGTTGTTTGTGCATTTTTATCTCTGGTTGGATATATCCACACCCCACCGGCTGCTCCTGCCCTGTGCTTTGTGTACTCAGGTTTCAACTCAGGTGCTCACACTTGCTAGCCAAACTCTCTGCCACTGCACTACATCTCCAGCCCTGTACCGACCCTTTCAAAAGGACATTAATAATTGGGCATGGTAGTGCACGCCTGCATTCCCAGCACTTTAGAAGGCTGAGGCAAGAGGATCACAAGTTCAAGCCATGCCTGGGAAATTTAGTGACTTAGTGAGATCCTGTCTCAAAATAAAAAGTAAAAAGTGGGGGGAGAGATGTAGCTCAGTGCCAAGGCCCTGGGTTCAATTGCCAGTCCTGAATAAAAAGTATATTATGAACTTAGAATATCTCTTTAAGTGTCTGTGGAAAATTACTATGATACATGATACATTAGGCCTTTCCATTTCCATATGGAAAACATTTGTTGACTGTAAATGAAATGATACTAAGAATGAACAATAAAAGATTAAGACATCCGAATTTGAAAAAATTGAAAATGCTTCCTGTATTGATAATGACCTAGTTGGTGAAAGCACAAAATTGGAAACAACCTAAATTCAACATTAGAAGATGTAGAATGCTATGCAGTTGTGAAAATAATGCCGTAGGATCCATCTTCTGCCTATGTTGTTGAGGCTTTTTGTTGAAAATTAGGCATTGATGTTCTGTCCAAAGACCTGACTTCTAAAATGCGAAGGCCCTGTGGAACCTCAGATTGATGATGACTGTAAGGTGCCTTGCAAATTGCTCCTATGTGATGACTTATCTGTTACCAGCCAGGGTCCTGGGCCTTTCTGTCCATGGCCCGACCTACTCTGTCGTCAGAAAGCAAGTGCTGGTCTGGTGTGGACAGCAGGATGCAAGCAGTAAAGGGAGATTTCTGCTTGGTTCTGGAGTGACTGTGCAAAGTCACTTAAAAAGGTAAGGAGAGGAAGTTTGTTATTTCCTGCAGCTCCTTGTTTGTAAAAGATTTCAGCTGAGAATGGCTCATGTTGTAGTGGTGATGTGCTGATCTGGAGTTTTGTACTTGCCCACAGTAAATTCCTTTACCAAGGAAAAAAGAAAAAAATTCTAATGTGTACTGCTACATCTTTTTTTTTTTCTCTGCTACATCTTAAACATTCAGAATTGGGGGAGCACTGGGTAGACACCGAGACAATCACCTGCTGGGAATCAGGGCCCAAACTGTGTTAGCTTTCTGCTGCTGTGACAAAATACCATTTAAAGGCAATTTAAAGGAGCAAAGGTTTATTTTGGCTCACAGTTTCAAAGATTTCAGTCCATAGTCAGCTTGTTCCATTGCTGTTAGGCCTGCAATGAGACAGAATATCATGATGGGAGGGCCTAGCAGAGGAAAGCTGCTCACTTTGTGGCAGCCAGGAAGCAGAAACAAAGGTGGAGTATAAAATACACCCTTTGAAGGCACAAGCCAGGGTCCTACTTCCTCCAATGGGGCCCTGCCTCTTGATAGCCCAGTTAGCACTCTCATGGTCCAGCCACCTCTCTAGGTGCCAATGCTGAGCACTGCTGTATCTGGGATCAACCCTTCAATACATGAGTCTTTGGGGACACTTCATATTAAGATCATAACTTCGTATTAAAACCGTAACAGTGAAACCGGATCTAGTGTCGGTCACTACAGCTTCTTACACCATCAAGGGAGCCACTGAAGGAAGTGCAGAGAAATTAGATGGACAACAGCCCACAGAGAGGCTGAAAAGTTTTGTAAGACCACATGCTTGCTGATTTAAATATGGTTTTTATAAGAATGAGAGTGATACCTGTAATACCAGCACTCAGAGGCTGAGGCAGGAGGATCACCTCAAGTTCAAGGCCAATCCAGGCTACTTAGTGAGTTTGAGGCCAGCCTGAACTATATAGTGAGACTGTCTCAGAAAAAAAAAAAAAAAAAGAAAAAAAAAGAAAAGAAAAGAAAAAAAGAAAAAGAAAAAAAAGGAATGAGAGTGAAACTGGATTCTTTTGGAATGCTTGGCATATATGATCTCCTAAGTCTGTGAAATCATACTGGGAAATCAGATAGCTATTGTGTCCCATGAAGAAGAATACCCTAGGGACTAGTTATGCTTGGGAAAGTTGGAGAAAGTTGAAAAAGTGACTGATAATGTGAGAAACCTAAGAAAACTGGAATCTGAGGAGAAGTATTTAAACTTACTTTTTAAATTTAAAATCTGTCTGTTGTAGAAAATTTGGAAAATGTAAAAAATAGATAAACTATCTGTTGTCCCACTACTTTGAAGTGTTAACTCTTAATGTTTTATTGCATCCATCCAGTCTTTTAATACTGAAAATATAATTTTTTAAAATGACAGTAAAATATATGCCACCTAAAATTTACCATATTAACCACTTTTAAGTGTATAAGGGAGGGACATTAAGTACTTTGACATTGTGCAGTCATTGCCATTAGAATTCTTCATCTTATAAAACTGGAACTCTATACTCATTAAACAGAAACTTCTCAGTGCCCCTCCTCCTAGCCCCTGGCAACCACTAGTCTATTCCCTGTCTTAATTGAATACTCAGTCTTTGTTTACAATTGAAATGACACTTTGTGCCATGTTCTTTTTATTTAATATTTTATTCTCCATATCATTATATAGCCTGCCAGCATCATTTTGCAATGCATTCTTTTGTGAATTTGTTTATCTCTCTCTCTCTCCTTTTCTTTGGTCTAACTGCACATACATTTTTGTGAGTAGAAGGCATTTTGTAAGATGTGTTAAGGGACTCCACAAAATAAAGAACTGTTGAAACCCATCTGTCCAAACACGATAAATTCTTTCACATGGCTGCTTATTTCTCTACTTTGGTGGAGAAGCTACATATGTCAGAATAAAAACTTAAAGTTTTCCATAAGTTTAGTCAATTTTCTGAGGCCATTTTAAGATCATGAGTATGTGTGCCATATCCCATGTTTTTTTGTTTGTTTGTTTGTTTGTTTGTTTTTTTATTCATGTGATGGTTGACACAGGATTGTGAGCCCCGAAGGAGCCTATGGGCACGAACTGCGCGGTTTCCCAGGAGAGGTACAAGAGTTTTGGCTTCAATTCTGCCATTTCTTATTTGGACAAAGTTCAATTAGATGTAGAAAAACCTAGGTGGTGTTAGCTTTTAACCTAAGACACTTATTCAAGAGAAGGACTTTTCAGTTGAGACTTAAAGACAGAGAAACTCTTTGGGGAGGCCCTGGCCGCCAGACAGAGGCCTAGTTTTGATCCCATCCATTCCCACAGCCCCTGGTCCTCCAAAAGGTGTTAAATCGAGCTCAGTGTGGAACAGGGACCATTGTGTCGCAGTCACCTGTGGGATAGAGCTGGGGTCTGAGTCATACTCTTTCCCAGAATTGCAACACCCCTTTAGGTGAAAAGAGCCAAACTTACAGATATGGGCAAGGGGGAAAGGATTTTCTGAATCCTAAAACCCAGTTTTCTCCTATGACCTCCTTTCCTAATATGCCCTTTCCTAAGTTTCTGTATTATCAGCTGCAGTCCAGATCAACACGAGAGAGCCTGGGCAGGGGAGAGGTGTGTCTTTTCCCTTTAGATCTTAGAAATTATCCCCACTAATTGGCTATGTTCCAAAGCATAGCTATCTGTGGTGGTGGTAGTGGGGCAGCAGCTAATGCCTTAGCCCCTAAAATAGCTTGTTTTAGCTAAGTTCACCCTCCAAAGTTAAGACCTCAAAGTCTTTTGCACAGTTGAGCTCCTTCATATTGGCCAATGGGAGCCATGCCAAGGGAGAACCCTTTTCTTTGAATGCCGGCTTCCCTCTTGGAGTGTACTCTTGTGGCTACCATTAATGACCACTGCTTCTCCCAGGCTTCTGGCTGACCAACAAAAAGGATCACTCTTTTCTACAGCTGCCTTCACATTTGCTGCCCACTCCCACTTCTACTAGGGGCGGCTCATTGATGCCAGGCACCGACTCCCAAGCGTTCCTATTGCTTTGCTTGCCCTAGGTGGAGGTCAGCTTTCCCAGAGAGAGCTCCTAGAGACCTGTATTTCAAGAGTTCTGCCTTTTCCATCTCTTCTCTCCTGGCTACAGGGCCCAACCTTCACCTCACTGGGGCTTGCATGAGGAACTCACCCACACTGAAGTCTGGTTCCTCTCATTGCTAACTTCCCTGCTTCTATTGTCTCAGTTCTAAAGCATTTCCTATAACCAGGCATCTGCACATGCCTGTGAGATAATTATTCTTCCATTAGTAGATGTTTTCTCTGATGCCCTTTGCATTTCCCCAGGCTGTAGCAGAACATCTGTAAACATGTCTAGGCTGTCTTGTGTTGATTTAGGCTACAGATAATGACCCCTAAATCATACACGAGGTTGGAGCGGAACATGGCTAAGTCTATCTGATCTAGAAATGGATTTAAGCTGACAAGAGAGGCCAAATTATAAAAGCTCTTCCCCTTCTTCTGATCTCTTAATCAATTCCGTGCTCAATCTGTGTAAGAAATAAATGGGCAATCCCAAAAACATCCCTGAAATGAGGATGTCTGTAACAGTTAGGTTTCAAATTCATTTCCTCCTCAGGATATGGTCTGCCTGCAAAAAACAAATAGAACAATAGTAAATAGAAGGACAAGCAAGTAGTTAACTTTGAAAGCAAGTTCTTCTACACAAAAATTGTAATGGAACTTGTGGCTGGATTATTTTTCCTCTTAAAGAAAAGAAAAAAATTATTGATAGTGAAAAGGAAATGATCTGATTTGCTGAAGTGGATTCCTCCACTTGAAGACAGAGGCAAAGTGGCTTCTGGCTGCCTGAATAAATTATGCTTTTGAGTACACTGTGTTACTGATTTTCTATAGGTTTTCGTTTCAGTTTCTATTTGTTGTGTATACATTAAATCATTTTATCCTAGAACTACAACTAGGTACTTTTGGATTAGACATCTTTAGAAGTCACATGAATTCAGAGGGTGTCAGCAAATCCTGGCTAAATGGCACAGCTTTGATTTTAATTTGTATCCAGAAAATTTTCCATGAAAAAATTCTGACTCAGAATATCTAACATGCCCATAGACTAACACATGATTTTCTAGTTTTGTAGGCTTTTCCTGTTTAGCTTGCACATATTGCATGAAGTAGGTGTAACTTATTGCTTTGTTTGTTCTGGTAATTGGACAAACCAAAGCTCAGCAGAATCTAGTTCTTACATCTGCCCCACCCTTCTGGCCCTTCAGATTGATACCATGTAAGAGCCGGAATAGTCAGTGGTGGCTGCCTTTCAGTTTAATGTTTTATACCTTGGGTTAAACTGGATCTTGGGGGCACTTTTTATTTATCTACTTGTTTAAGCAATAAAATCTGAATCAGGTAAATATGCTTGAGCCAAGATAAAACCAAGTGTTTAATATGCTCATTTTCAGAGTGATTTTATTTATAGTAATTGCTTTCTTGCTTTTTATGCAACACATTGTGTTCTCAACAGCGGAAGAAACCTTCACTTGAACATCTCTATCAGGTGATTTCATCAGTTTTCTTTGCATCTGATGACAACATCTGACAGTACCCAAAGTTCCCAAGAGATTAATTCACAATGCTGCCCATGTCCATTTTTTTCTTAACTGAGAATAGGATTTGGGCTAAGGAATTTCCACAAATTTCATAGTAGAATCTTAGATGTGGGAGGGAATTTATGGGTCCTTTTGTTGCAATTCCAGCCCAGTGCAATAATCTCTTCTATCGCATATCTGGCAGTGGCTATCATCTCTTGCCTCCCAACATCTGTATGACAGGGCGTTCACAAGTGGACAAGGCAGTTAATTCCATTTTGAAGGCTGGATTACCAGAAGGTCCTTCATGCTGTCATGAACTGAGATTTTTGTCTCTCTGTAACTTTTGTCCTTTGGTTCTAACTTGGTCTTCACTTCATACGACAAATTACATTGCGTAAGTCAAACTGACCACACACATTCTTCTTTCTTGTGGTGAATATGTGTACCGTTCTCATATTACCTCATAAGAACATACTTGATAAACATTTCCGGTTCCCTTAATTATTCATTCCCCTTTTGTACCTTATGTAATCAGAATTCTTTAACTTGCTAGAGGCAAAAAATCGAACTCAAAATAGCTCATGTAAAGAAAAAGGTTCACATGAGTGAATGGTCCAGAGGAAGATGAAGTTTTTGCCCAAGCTGATCCAAAACTCAGTCACTGTCATTAGGGTCTGGCCTCACTCCTCAACTGTGTCAGTTAGCATTCCATTAGAAGAGAGAAGTCACATGATCACTGGTATAGGAAAAATTTAATACAAGAATTATTAATGGTACCAGAGGATTGGAATAGGAGGCAGTAACCATTAGTAAAAAGTAAGATGGTGCTGATCATGGCCACAAGAAAACATAATCCAGAATGCCATAATTCCCAATACTGAAATCCCCTCAAATCAAAATTTTTAAAGTCTAAAATACAGAAAAACCATAAACCCCAAAAGTTAAAATCCTGCATGGTGAAACCCTAAAAACCCAAATCCCCAAAATGTCAATTCCCATGGGGTTGGAAAAAAAATAAGACTACATAAGAGGACTAGAAAGATGAATTTGGGGGAAAGGATTGGTCACATAATATAACAAAAATGAAAATTTAAGTTTAAAGGTTCATGACTTTCTGCATGGGCATTCCTACCTGCTGATGAAATTCAGGAGGCTTTAATGAATGAAAGATACATTTGTTTGATGAAACCAGCAAAGTTACTGACCAGTTTGAAAATTATTGTATGCACTGTAAAATAAGAAGACACACAGAAGTGTTGCTGTTCTGTGGCTGGTAATGTTTCTGCTGAACTTGTGGTTAGGATAAGAGTGCCTGCAGGATGGGTTTTTGTGTTCTCAAGACAACACAGATGTATGGCACAGAAGGTGGGAGAATTTAATAGGAACACTCGTGTCGGGTGTACACCAAATCATGGAAAATTGCCAAAAAGAGCAGCACCAAGTTGTGCATGGTGGTGCTCTCCTAGAATCTCAGCTACGCGGGAGGCTGAGGAAGGGGACTGCAAATTCGAGGCTATCCTGTCTCCAAATAAATAAATAAATAAATAAAAAGGGTTGGGGATGTAGCTCAGTGTTTCTAGGTTTCAGTCCCCAGTTCTGCAAGGAAAAAAAGCAAATAAAGGAGAACTCTGTAGAAAATGAATGTGAACATGTTTTTCAAGAAGAACCATGCTCTAAAAGAAAAAAGCAGTTCAGCTGGGCATGGTGGCACATGACTTTAATCCCAGCACTCAGGAGGCTGAGGTAAGAGGAGCATTGTGAGTTCGAGGCTGCCTTGGGCTACAATGTAAGTGCAAGGCCGGCCTGAGCTACACAGTGTGACCCTGCCTCAAAAAACCAGGACCGGGAGTTTGACTCAGTGACTTAAGTACCTGCCCTGGCAGGTTCGAGGTTGTGAGTTCAATCCCTGGTGCCGCAAAAAAAAAAAAAAAAAAAAAAAAAAAAAAAGCAGCTGTTCATCACAATGGGAGAGTTCAAAATGCAGTTAATGATCATGAAAGTCAGCCAGCTTTTATGGAGGCAATTGCCCATAATCCATCCCTGCAATACATATTTCTGTGGTTGAACTTTTTGTTTGTTCGTTTATGCTGCTTTTCTTAGCTTTTCTCAAACTATGGTAAATTATCAGTGTTATATTTTACAATTCACTACACTATATTTCATCTTCACACTATTGTAGATCCCAGACATGTAAATCATGTAAGAACTATGAAATTCTAATTTGTTTTATGCATTTTTGCAAATTTAACTCTGTGAAGGTATATTATTATTATTATGTTCACTTCATGTGTAATTTTTGCCTGTATATGTGAAAATTTTGATCCTTAACAAGTAAAGAGAGCTATTTCTCTTATATCTGCATTTTTGAAAGTTCTTGAGATCTTACCTTTGGTGACTACTTATGTAGTGGTAACTCATTGTGGTTTTTTATTGGTCTTATCAAAAGATACAGATTTTCCATCATGGCATTTTTTAAATAACCGTATTTTTAAAGTAGGTACACAAGAGTACTACTCATACTGATATGTATTTATGCATTTTGAACTTTCTTTGTGAATACAGTTTGTTAATACCTGTTATGCTCATGTGACAGTAATTAGCAATTCTGAGTATCTTTGCAAAAACACATATGTTACTATTACCTCTTTATTGTGTAAGCTGACTTACAATGTATTCTGTCATATATGTTATATATTTTGCAAAAAAATCTCCTTTTAAAATTGTGAAAGCTGGATGTGGTGGCGCATGCCTGTAATCCCAGCTGAGGCAGGAGGGTCACCTTGAGTTTGAGGCCAGTCTTGGCTACATAATGAATTCAAAACTGGCCTAAAGCCGGGCATGGTGGCACACACCTTTAATCCCAGCACTCGGGAGGTTGTGGCAGGAGGATCATTGTGAGTTCAAGACTAGCCTGGGCTACACAGTGAGCTCAAGACCAGCCTGAACTGCATAGTGAGATCCTGTCTCAAAAGATAAGGCCGGGGATTTAGTTCAGAGGCATAAGTGCCTGCCTGGCGGGCGCAAGGTTGTGAGTTCGATCCCCGGTACAAAAAAAAAAAAAAAAAAAAGACTGGTCTGAACTGTAAAATGAGACCTGTCTTGAAAAACAAAAAACCGAGATCTTGAGTGCATTGCTGAGATCTGCTCCAGTTGGTTAGACCACTTTCCTCTGTGACTTCTGTCATCTCTAGGCTAATGACCCTGAAGCTATGTAAGGTGGTTGGTGGTGGGGGACTGGAGCCCTGAGATGCAATGGGATGTGGGTGTGGTTGGATGGAAGTGGCTCAAACCCAGCTATGGTGAACTAGAGTCTCCCTACTCAGCTCTAGAATCAGAAGTCTTCTTGGTCTCTGGCCTTGCATAACCCTCTGTCCCTTCTGCCCTTGGCGGGGCAGGGTTAATTCTGGTTCCCCAGCATCCTGTTCCCACTGTGACTCTGCCAGCCCAAAACTTGGTCTCATTCCTCCCAGCAGCAGACTTGGTGAACCTGAAATTTATAAATGTCGCTGATGGAGAGTCTCAAACCTACAACTTGTCTCTTCATGTCTCCGATTCTTTATGAAGATAATGAATTCCCAAATTTCTAATATGTTCCCACATTGCCAAACTCATGACAGGTATTGACAAAGGCCATGAGAAGCCAAGAAAAGTTTAACATTGCTGATGATGTGACTTGGTGGTGGGACACTTATGAAGCACACAGTGAACTCCTGAATTATATACAAGGCAATGCAAAAAAATCATCTTAATTAGTTAGGTGACATCTCTACTCACAATTAAGTGAAGTAATGTAGATGCCAAGAGAAATGGAAGAAATGTTAATATATTAGCAAGGGCAGGTGGAAGTGTTCCTGTTAAGGAGACCATTCAGAAAGGGCTGCCTGTTAAACTCACACTGAGAAATCCATTGTACTGGGCACCTACACAGACACATGACTTGGTATGAGTGGAAAGGTAGTGGGGTATCATCTCTGAAATAATTGCTATAGTTCTTGTATTGTTTCTACATACTGTTTTAAAAATTGAGGTGCTGATCGCAGTGGACTTTGTATAAAGGAGTGCAGCAGCAGCAGTAAAGTCCCAAATGGAATGTCTGCAGGTAGAGTGATGGTTGGCTACAGCAGGGCTTCCTTTGTAGGGAGGCACATAGGGGAGTAGAAAGCAGTTGGGAGAGCAGGGGTTGATAGAGGCTGGAAATGTTAGTGTCTAATATTGCCAGCAATAGAAAGCCATTGCCTCAGTTCAGATTATTCCATGAATTCAGATTAACCCTGACAATAAGGGCAGGTTTAAAAGGAAACAAAACAAAACAAAACAAAAAACTCGACTAACAGCAAATCAAAACAAAAACTGCCAACCAAACAAAAAGTAAGTGTATGTCTTTTAAAAAAGTTTCCCCCCAAAATGATATTTTTTGAGATTGTGCTTTTTCTGATATTTTAGACTTTAGGAAGTTTGAACTGTCAATTTTGGGATTACAGCATTTAGGATTATGTCTTTTGGAATTACGGTTCATGCTTCACGACAAACTCTACCAGTAAAGAATGAAGGAACAGCGTACAGAAAAAGCTCCTGGCATTGACACACAGCACCTGAGAAGAACCTGCCATTTCTGGCCCCACAACCTGGGCTGAATCTAGATTGTGGTGGGGGAGGGCACAGCTGTCATGCAGTGTCTGTGGAACTTGCTGAAAATCTACCTCTGGAACTTGCTAGAAATTCAATCTCTAAGATGCTTGGGCAACGTGTTCACTGAAGTCACTGGGGTGCGGGGCCTAGACAGTCTGCTGGTGATGCAGGAGACAGGAACTACAGAAGCCCTTGGTGTTGCAAGAGCTGGACACTGGGGGAAGCAGCAGGAACCAGGAAGCAAAACCCTTAGTTTAATGTGTAACAGCTAATACAGGAGAAATATTTAAAGAGCTGGCTACATTTTGCTGAGCAGCCAATAGAAGGTGAATTTGGAGATGAAAGGCAATAAATTGATAGTTCCTCTGTCTACTGGCTCTGCGGACACACCCTTTATGGTGGCAGGATATACTCAGCAGCTCCAGGGTTTCAGCCCTTTCTTTCTGTAATGTTACTTGGAAAAGCACACTTCTCCACCCCAGGATTACACCAGATTATTTTTAATTGACTCAGGTTTGTTAAGGATGTGTCACATGCTTATTCTTGAGCTAACCACAGGGTTCAGGTGGCTTTGTTACCTTGAATGACCAACCCTGAGGTCTCTTAACCCTGGAGGGAATATGAGTGAATGTCATTCCTGTTTAAACCATAGAGAAAATTCCAAGAAAATTCAAGCAGTCAAAACCAGAAGGAGGAGGAAGGGCTGATGGGCAGGCAAAACTGTACTGCACTGGAGATTGTTAGGAGCAGAGGTGTGGGGCCTGATGGTACAGCATGTATGTAGCCTGTTGGGAAAGGGGGAGCTGAACTAATTACCAAATTGAATTTCTCTTTGAGAAAATGAAGTTATCAGTAACAGGGCCAGGAAAAGAAAGGACACCTAAGAACAAGAAAGATTACAATTGCAGATGAATCAATCTCTTTCTCTGCTCCCTTCCTATCTTTCCCTGTTTTTTGCAGTGCTAGGGATCCAACCCAGGGCTCACACATACCAGCAAAGCACTCTACCACTGAGCTACCACTCCCCCAACCCTCTGTCTCTGTTTAAAGAACATTCTGCTACATTTCTAGGTAATCTGAAGTTGGGTGCCAGTATGTCCTTATAAGTATTCTCTTCCTCTTCTAAGTCTCTGGATGGTGGTAAATGCATTCTTACTAAACCCCCTCAGGAAGGGTGTTCTAAGATGGGAATGGGCTCATCCTAGTCCAATTCTGGAAAGGAATTACTATCCCATCTCTCTGATACCCTACGTGGAGGTGAGCCCGGCAGGGTGGTGAGGCTTGACTGCCTCTGAGAAGCGGGGTCAGGAAGGCTGGTTCTTAGCCAGTTACATCTGAGCCAAGACTCCCAGACCTGCTGGGGGGCAGCCAGTGAATACGGGAGTTTTAGTCTAAGAGATCATCTAAACAAGGTAGTGATGAGGTAGGAAAAAGAGATTAGAAAACAAGAAGGAACAGGAAAAGGCAAGCCAAAAGGAGTTGTCAGAGGATGTTTCAGGCAGTTCCGAGCAATTCTATGTAAGATCAGAGACAGGAAGCTGTAGCCAGACCTTTGAATGAGCTTGACTGATTCAGAAAAAATGTACATTATTCAAATCTTTAGTAATTGACATATCCTTTTAACACATGTGGCATCTGTATGAACAATTCTGTGCACTCTTTTCACTTAGTGTTAATAAAACTTTTCCAGGATCAACGTGGCCCACATTCTTGGATGTATAATAGTTTTATAATATTTGTTTCTGTTTAGCCATTTCTCTAGTAGGCCGGGCTTGGATAAGGTGTTGTGAAAACATGCCCATTACAGCAGCATTCCAACAGGCATGTATACACCTGATCTGCTTCTCATAGGCACCATACTTTTGACCAAAATAATCATCCAGGAGCCAACTTGTCCAGTTGTTTACCTATAACAACAACTAAAGGGCCCTGGACTCAGCTTCAGAGCTTCATAGGGAAAAAACAAAATGAAACAAACAAACAAACAAAAAACAAACAAGAAAACAAAAGACAACAACAACAAAAAAAACTCTCAAGGGATTAACTGAAAAAGATCAAGCCAGAATACAAAACAGGAAAAGTGTATTATTTACCAATTATCCTACA
Organism: Dasyprocta punctata; assembly: GCA_004363535.1. Lineage (NCBI taxonomy): Eukaryota > Metazoa > Chordata > Mammalia > Rodentia > Dasyproctidae > Dasyprocta > Dasyprocta punctata. Next base: position 31,939 of record RJWM01015723.1, on the reverse strand, counting down.
CTTTACTATATAGCAGTGATGACACTTTTAGAGCTCTCAGTGTTAACAAACAGCCTGCTGTGGCATGCATGCCATAGGTTCGCTACCACTGCTATATAGTTTATAAGTATAAAAATACTATACAGGGTACTTCTATGTTAACTTTCCTCCACTGCTGGCTGAGTCTTTGGTCTCTGCTGTCTAGTGTGATTCCTGTCACCAGGGAGCCAGTTGCTAACACCTGAGGAACCTGAGATATTCACTCCTTGGTTCTCTGTCTTTTTTTATTATTAACTGCATCAATACATTTTAGATATACATAATGATAACATTCATCATAGGAAATTTGTGCCTGTACATGATATATCTTGATGCTTCTTTTTTTCCCATTCCTCTCCCCTCCTCTTCAACCTCTTTTGTCATTTACGAAAGCTTTGTTTCCATTTTTTCCTTTTCCCTTTCTTTCTTTCCTCCTTCCCCTCCAATGTACCCCTTCCCATTTGAACATTTTCATCCTATTTCATAGTATCAATTATAAATTTTTGTTCTTATTTACTCTTTCAGCTTCTCACACCAGAGAAACCATATATCTGAATATGTATGTTCAATTAATTTCATGTAAGGGTATGGCCTCATGGTGCATCCATTTACCTAGAAATATCTTGAGTTTATCCTTCTTTATGGCAGAGTAGTATTCCATTGTATAAAAAACACCACATCTGCTTTATCCATTCATCTGTGGATGGGCATTTGGGCTGCTTCCAAGATTTAGCTTCTACAACTGTGATGCTATAAACATGGGTGTGGTTGATGACACCGGGGATCAAACTTACAAGCTCACGTCTGACAGACAGGCACTTAAGCCACTGAGCCAAACTCCCAGCCCTAGTTTTTTGAGGCAGGGTCGCACTATGTAGCTCAGGTCGGGCTTGTGCTTGCGTTGTAGCCCAAGCTGGCCTCGAACTCACAATGCTCCTCCTACCTCAGTCTCCTGAGTGCTGGGAGTAAAGGTGTGCACCACCATGCCCGGAAATGTTTTTAATTCTTTTGGGAAGATACCAAGAAGGCGAGTAGCTGGGTAGGATGAAACCTTTCATTCTAATATTTTCAGGAATCTCCATACTGATTTTGACAGTGGTTGTACCAGTCTACACTCCCACCAACAGTGGAGAAGGGATCTTTTTTCCCCACAGTCCCACCAGCATTCGTTATTGGTTGATTTCTTGATAATAACCATTCTTTCTGGAGTCAGATGGAATCTCAGTGTTGTTTTAATTTGCATCTCTTGAATGACCTGTGATGCTGAACATTTTTTTCATATATTTATTTGCCATTTCTATTTCCTCATCTGAGAAGTGCATATTCATTTCAGATGCCTGTGTTTGGACTGGATCTTCAAATTTGAGGGGTTTGATTTTTTTTGAGTTCTTTATATATCTAGATATTAGTTCTTTGAGGAACAGCTGGCAAAATTTATTTCCGACTCTGTGGATTCTCTTCACTATGTTGGTGGTTTCTTTTGTTGTACAAAAGTTTTTTTTTTAACAAGATGAGATTCCGGTTCTTGATACTTTGTGATATTTCTGGTGTGATCAGGGTTTTGTTCATAAAGTCTTTGCCTATACTTATATCTTCAAGAGTTCTACCTCTTCTATATTCCTGAAGATTTAGTGTTTCTGGTTTTTGTTTTGTTTTGCTTGGTACAGTTATCAAACTCATGACCTCATGCTTGCCAGTTAGGTGCTGTGCTGCTGAGCTATATCCCTGGCGCAGTGATTCTGTTTTAATATTTAGATCTTTGATCTATTTTGATTTTAGTTCAGTGCATGGTGAATGATATAGGTTTAATTTTAATCATTGACATGTGGAAAGCCAGTTTTCCCAGCACCATTTATTAACAAGGCTATCTATCTTCCAGGGAAGGTGTTTGGTTCTCTGTGTCTTTGATGAAAGATTTTACATAGGACGTATAGGCTGTCATATAGAGTATAGGTAGATTTTCTTGCAAAATGATAGATTTTCAGAGTGATAGAAGAATACACCTTCAAATGTGCAGATAGACAAGTGCTATTGTACTGAATGAGGCCTCAGGTCACACTTGTATGACTGACTGCGTCTTTCAAGGAATATAATTTCCTTTCTTTCAAGGTCATTGGTCTTTAACAAGGAAATGGACTTTTTTGGACAAGCTTCTGATGGAATAAGTTTTCTGTTTATGCCCTTGGTGGGATATTTCCATTTAGTTTGTTTTGAGACCTTGAGGTTTTTCCTAATCCTTCATCATGGACTGGACTTTGTGTATGTCCTGGACCTTATCAGTATACTCACAGGAGGTTACATTCTCTTGGGCTAAGGTTTTTTGTTCATTTGTTTGTTTGTTTTGTTGTGCTTTATTCTGAGACAGGATTTCACTATGTAGCTCAGGGTGATCTAGACACGCTATATAGCCCAGGCTGGCCTCCAACTCACACATGCAATGCTCCTGCCTCAGCCTCCAGAGAGATGGGATTACAGGTATACTCCACCATGCCTGGCATTTGGGATAAGGTTTGAAACCATAGGTTCCTTTGGATTTTATCTATAGCTAATGATTAAGAAAATGAAGGAAAAATAAAAAAAAAAATCACTCTTCTTGGCTTTTCACGTAGAGCCCACCTGTCTGTCTCCAGACCTGCTAATGTTTGACTCTCCCAAACAGTTCCTGCTTTGGTCATCTGGATTCTGCTAACTTCACTCTTTGCTTTAAACTTTCCATTAATTCCTACTGCTCTTAGAATAAAACCCAACTTCCCCAAAACAATCCAAGGAATAACAGCCCTCCAAAGATCACGACACCTGAATCTCTGGAACCTGATTGTGTTGTATTACATGGAAAGGTGGCTTTGCAGATGTGATTAAGTTAAAGATCTTGTGATGTGAAAATTATCTTGGATCATCAAGATGGTCCGAGGCAATCACAGCTGTCCTTGAAAGAGGGAAGGAGTAAGGCCAGAGTCAGAGAAGGGAGCTGTAAAGATGGAATAGGAGGTGGAAGTGATATGGAGCCATGAATTAAGGAATGCCAGTGGCTTCCAGAAGCTATAAGACAAATAAATAGTTGACTCTTGCTAGGTTCAGAGGAAGAGAAAAGTGCAGAGGAGCATGTCTGTATAACACTGAGATCCACATTATACACTTGAATGTCATAGAATTATACTTTTCTGAAAAGTGTCAAGTACAATGTAGATATATATGAACCACAATGTTTATTTATTTATTTATTTATTTTTGCGGTACCAGGGATCAAACTCACAGTCTTGCACCTGCCAAGGGAAGGCGCTTAAGCCCCTGAGCTGAACTCCCGGCCCTAGTCTTTTGAGGCAGGGTCTCACTATGCAGCTCGGGCCGGCCTTGCACTCGTGTTGTAGCCCAAGCCGGCCTGGAACTCACAATGCTCCTCCCACCTCAGCCTCCCAAGTGCTGGGATTAAAGGCGTGCGCCACCACGCCTGGCACCACAATATTTATTAAATGCTCTCATATGCCTTTGCTCATAGGCTTCTGCTTTTGTATATAACTGTAGGGGATTTAATAGTGGCTGCCAGAAAGATATATTCAAATCTCAGCTTGGTGTGGTGGCACACACCTGTAATTGTAGCACTAGGGAAACTGAGGCAGGAGGATAACCTTGACTTCAAGGTCTACCTAAACTACATAGTGAGACCTTGTCTCAAAAAACCAGAAAAGAAAGAAAATACATGTTCAAATCTCAATCCTTAGAACCTATGTATGCATTCTTATTTGGAAAAAAAGTTATTTGCAGATATAATGGTGTTAAAGATCTCAAAATAAGATCATTCTGGACTCAGAGTTGGCCCAGATCCAGTGATGCGTGTCTTTATAAGAGAAAAGCAAAGACAGCGCAGAAGCACAGACAGACAAGAGGTAGGGGTGAAAGTAAAGATAAAGGTAGAGACTGGGATTATGCTGCTACTAACCAAGGGACTCCTAGAGCCACCAGACACTGGAAGATGTAAGGAAGGATTCTCTCCAAAATCCTTCAGTGGGAGCGTAGACTTTCTGGCCTCCAAAACAGAGCAGAGGAAAGTCTATCGAATTTGGTTACCAGGAGCTACAGGAAACAAATACAATAATCTTCCCTAGACTCCTCTATTGTGCCATAAATCATTACGATCCTGCTGCAGACAAAAGTCACATTGTCATTCTTTTCTCTCTTTTCCTTCCAACATTTTAGTTGGTGATTCTTTTCTCTTCTCTCTGGTGTTCTAATAACCCATCTGTACACATTTCTCTCTGTGCTTTGCTTTTGGCACACAGTACAAACAACTTTAAAATTCAAAATGTTTAGCAGTTGGGTTGGTGTAGTTACAGACCAATCCAAATGAATGACAGTTGCAGTGATGGAGTCAACGCAGGAGGTCCCCTTCTAGGTCAAGTATTGCCCTTTAGAAGTGGAACTGTGGCAACCAGACATCAAGACTCCCACTGTCAATCCTTACTGTGTCCCAGGATCCATGCTAAGTGGGCCACCTCTCTGAAACTTCACCACAACCCTACGGAAACTGAGGCCGAGAGATTCAGCGTTATGCCCAAGATCACTCAGGTATTGAGCAAGTGGCAGATGGCCTGACTCTGGAGCCTATGCTCTGAAATATCTGGAGAAAATCATTTATCTACAGAGTATCTGGAGCAGGGCATACTTAGAAGGAGGATGTATCCAATCTGGAGGACTTCAGATGGAAATTAGTTACTTTGGGAAAATGGTGCCAGAGAGGATCCTAGTGAGCCCATCCTTGATTCCCATTAGAACTGCAGGCCTGAGGGCTGGGAAGGAGGCCTCAGTAGGAAAGCTGGCAGGAATGTGGAGTTACCTGTCCCAGTCACTCTGAAAGATGAGGTGAGCTCTAAGTTTATGCAGTCAGGTACAGATTCCAGGGGTTTCTGGGGAGCCAGGAATTGTAGCCCAGTAGTACAAACTTGGTAAGATTTCTTGAGCCCTGAGACTTCCCTACATTGATTGTTCTTTCACTGCCTGCTTCCCTGAGGTGACCCACCAACAAGAGAACATAAAAATTTAGGTTATTGAGGAGGAACATAAAAGGCCGGGTTAAAGACTGGGTTAAGCAGGCAAAGTTGCATTTCCAGCTTTAGAGGGTAGAAGGGAAGTAAAAAATAAGATGGGAGGAGGTGGTGGTTTTAAAGAGGGAACAGCCCTAAGTAGCCGGCTTGCACAAGAGAAGAAAGAAGTAGTGAAGTCTCTTCCGCCCAGACAGAGGTGTGGCCTCCAGGGGTGCCCAGGCAGACAGATAGTAGGTGAAACTGAGGGTTCATGTGAAAGCAAGAGCAGCTGCTACCCTGGAATTTACCATCAGGTGACTCCCAAGCCCGCATGCCCAGCAGCCACATCTGCCAACAGGAACTTCTAAGTAACTCTAGTCCCAAGTGATTAATTATTCTATTACATTAGTTAGTTGTTGGCAGCTCTGTCACACCATATATAAACCTGAGCTATTTCAGTGACTGTATTTCCAAGTCATCTGACCAACTTTCTGTATATATTTTCTAACACTGTTCTATAATCTCATTCTTTCACTCCATGTATACAGGTGATAATCATATTCTTTTCTTTGCCTGTGTTTTTTTCCCATAAGATCAAAATAGCAACAACAATGACAATAATAACAAAGGGCAGATATGATTTTCTTGACTATTTTATGGAGATTGTAAAGCTAGCCCAGATACTGTGCTTTAAGTGAGATCTGAAATGACAAATTAGGTGCTCTTCTGAGATCTGCAGTAAGCAGAAGTGTATATGGAGATAACCTTTGTGTGAAGGGCCTCTCAAAGTGTATGACCATCTTGTCAATTTCCAACTCTTTAAAAATTATTTTTTAGGGTTCATAGATCTATCTGCTACTATTTCATGGGGGAATAGACCACTGCTACTGAAGTCTAAAAAGTTTGTCTTAAACACCTTAATATTGGTCAACAGCAAGAGGCCTGCAGGAATTCCTGCCTGGTGTTGCTAATCAGCTTAGGGTTCTTTTGCTCAATTCAGATGGAAATCGGAATTAGCCAAGTGCAGCTCTTCTAGCAGTTCTGATGTCACCAGGCAATACTGGATGCCAACAGTGGACACTGCCAGCTGCTGGTCACTGCTGCTGCCAGCCGTCACTGTCCATACCAGCTTGTGCTGAGTTTCATAGCTGGATCCCTGCCACTGGCGGTTAGACACTGGGCACTGGGTAGTGGGCCAATGCCAGAAAACTGCTGGTGTCTGGAAGTCTTCAGTATTAACAGCCACACTACCTGAGAAATGAGTGACAAGCAGGTTTACAGGAACACTAAGGTAAGTCTTTGTTCTAACAGGACCTGTACTGGGCTAATTACACAAGAGGGAATCTTCCTGGACTAAAACTCAAATTGTGCCTGAGGCACTACTTATGTAACCACTTGCAGGCCTGTTCAGTAAGGGTGAGAGATGAAACCACAGTTCAGCGAGGCTTGCTAAGAATGCTGGGTATTCAAATAAGGGGCCCAGATCCCACTCTTCCTGATTGTAACCACTCCCAGGTGCCCCGTTCTCAAGAGAGCCCGGAGTGGGGGAGGGGGCCCATGTTGCCTTCCAGCCACACTCTGGAAGTTTGACAACCAGAGAGGGCACTGAAGCAAACTGTCTCAGTTCACTGGGGTGCAAGGGGGAGCAAAGGTGAGGAAGGGGGAGGCGTGTGCTGGCTGTTAGCCAAGTCACCCCGCCTTCCCCATAGCCGGCCTATGGGCGAATGAGGAAGACAGGAAGACAGGCGCATCCCTCCCACAGACGCTGCCCTCACCGTCGCAGCCTCACCAGGCCCGGCCGTCTGGAGCCCAACCGGCGGGTCGGGCTGTGCAGCTCTGCAGCGCTGCCGGAGTGCTGGACTGCTGGTCCGCGGCCCGAGCCCCGCGCCGCCTGCAGAGCACGTCGAGGACCGGCTCTTCGCGGGTTCAAGCGCTTCGGGGAGGTCGGCCCGCGTCTCTGCGCTCACCTGGCTGGGGTACGCGTCCTCCGTGGACTTGTGCGAGGCCGCCCGCAGCCCTGACCCGCGACTGCTGCGGGCCGGGACCCTGGGCTGAAGGGGGAGCCCGAGGGCCTGCGCGGCGGAAGCGGCGGGAGCGGCGACAGCAGCGGCCGCGGCGGCAGCAGCAGCAGCAGCAGCAGCGCCGACTCCACCCGCTCCCGGCCGCTCGCCCCCGCTGACCCGCTCGAGTCCCCGCCGCTGCCCGGGGAGCCCCGGCCGCCGCCCCGGCCCAGCGGGAGCCCCGCGCCCGCCTCGCCGCAGCTTTCGCCCCGGCCGCCGCCCCGGATCGTGACCGCGGGCGCCCCTAAGACCTCGCGGCGGGATGCGAGGGCGACCCGCGGGCCACCCGAAAGCTGTTCACCTGAAACCTGGACCCCGTCGTGTCGGAGGGGGCGCTGCGTCGGGCCTTCGGGAAGCGGGGCGTCAGCGAGGAAGTGACGGGCAAGAGGCCGGCCCGCGGGCAGGGCGCGGCCCGTGCCTTCCTGAGGTTCCGGAACCTGGACATGGCCCGCAGAGTTAAGGGGACCCTGTCCGGCCGAGCGATCGGCAGAAGTCCCATGAAGATAGGTCCCGGCCAGGCCAGCCCCACCACTCGCCTCTGGGTGGGTGGCCTGGCACCGAACACCTCGCTGGCAGCCCTGGCCCGGGAGTTTGACCGCTTTGGAATCATTCGGACCATTGAGCACGTGAAAGGAGATAACTTCGCCTACATCCAGTACGAGAGCCTGGCCGCAGCTCAGGTGGCCTGTGCCGAAATGAGGGGCTTTCCTTTGGGTGGTCCACACCGCAGGCTCCGAGTGGATTACGCCAAAGCAGAGGAGGCGCGGTATCCCCAGCAGTACCGACCCTCGGCCCTCCCTGTGGACTATGAGCTTCTCACCGATGGGTATCACCGGCACCCAAACCTGGATGCGGACCTGCGGGTGCGAGACAAGACGCACCCATACCTGTACCGAAACCGGACCTTTTTGGAAGGGGACTGGACCGGTCCCAGGAAGAGTGCTGATCACAGAAACAGCCTGGAGGGGTATAGCCATCCAGTGCGCAGCCGCAGTGGTGAGCGCTGGAGCGGGCAATTCGACCGAGGCCTGTCCAGGATCTGGGAAGACAGGTGGGAGGAAAACCGCGGGAGGACACCCCACTGTGCTTACAAGGAGCGGAGCTGGACCAAGGGTGTTGGGCAGCAGTATGGCTGTGAGGGCAACCACGCTAGTGCAGGGACCAAGGAGCCAGGCAGCAACTCCCTCAGCAACAGCAGACACGGAGCCGAGGAGTGGGGCCACCACCTCCACCACGAAGCTGCAGACTCTTTCCACGGGAAGAAGACAAGAGAGAGAGTGTGCAATTATTGGACCACTGTGACCGAGCCCAAGCCCCCGGAAGAATCAAAACAGGAGACCAAAAAGCTGAAGTCTCTCTCAGAGTACACTCAGACACTGCAGCTGGGTTGGAAAGGGCTTCTAGTGTTGAAAAACAGCTGCTTCTCAACATCTATGCATATCCTAGAGGGGGACCAGGGAGTTATCAGTGATCTCCTCAGAGACCAGACTTCTGGGAGCAGGCTGACCCAGCTGAAGATTACACAGCGCCTTGGACTGGACCATCCCAAGTTCGAGGAGGTCAGACGACACATCAGGCGAGGGAACGCCCATGGCTACGCTGTGCTCCTGGCCACTCAGTCCATCCCCAGTGGGCCTGGCACCGAGGGGATGCCCACTGTGGAGCCTGGCCTACAGAGGCGGCTTCTCAGGAACCTGGTCTCTTATTTGAAGGGGAAGCAGGCTGCAGGGGTGATCCGCCTGCCTGTGGGTGGGTCTAAGGGCAGAGACCTCAAGGGCATGCTGTATGCTTTCCCACCCTGCCCCTTCTCGCAGCAGTACTTGCAGTCGGCCCTGAGGACAGTGGGCCAGCTGGAAGAGGAACACATGCTGATAGTGATGATAGTGACGGGCTCGGCCTAGCTCAAAGCTGCCTTTTCCTGTGCCCTGTCTGTGTCACAAAAGCAGTTAATTTAAAATCGGATTCCTTGTGGCTTGTTAGTGTGGCTGTTAATCTGTATGTGTGACAATTAATTTTATAAGGAGTTATTATTTTAGAGCAAATAATAATAATAATAAATTATTATTATTTATTGAGAGAAAGAAAGCTTCTATTCTGAGAGGGAGACAACAGGGTTCCCAAGTGGGTTGCCAAAGACTATCTATTCTAGGGACTTTTATAGGGTAAAACCACAAAGGCAGGCCTAAGGTGGGGAAAACATGGGAATTCACAAGGCAGGTGGGCGTGAGGTGGGACAGAACTATAGTCAACCAATAAGATTAATTATTCAGGTATAATTGATTAAATCAGGGACAAATGGGGAAGTGAGTTACATAGCAAGTGGGTGTGCTTAAAGAGCAGTGACTCGTCCTGTAGAAGGTTGGGATGGTGACTCCTGGGTTCCTCAAGGTGATCCATACCTATGTAGAATATCAATTCCTGATGTTTATACTTAGGGTGTGGTTGCATTTGTTTTGCCTTTTGTCTTGAGGTCTGGCCCACTGCAGGAGGTGTCGGTCTCCTCCAAGGTTGTAAGATATCTGATCTTCTTTACTGTTTCCTTCTAGGGCCTAGCCCTTTCTGACTGCCTGTAATATTTCTGTCTAACTCAGCTGCCTCTAGCATTCCCCCTCTGAAGTAACCCGAACTGCTGTGAGGGGAGTAATGGGTGATGATCAATCTGGCTTCTTCTGGCTGAAGGGGGTCATAGTTGTTGATCAGAGTATCCTCAGGGATACTCTGCAGAGGTTCTATCTAAAGGCCCTTAATAAACACCAGGTGTTTTTGTCTTGGGTAGGTGTACAGCTTTAAGTCTGGAGCAAAAATAAGAATTATTTTTTAGTGTAAAAAAAACCTTGAAGGTAATTTAATTCTAACCATTTTCCTCTTTAGTAAGATTCTAGTTGTGAAAGAACATCATAATTAATACTTCCCTCTGTATTCCATTTCGGCTGTAGAGGGTAGGTAGGCCGCACATGTGCAGAGAAATATCAAACGTCTTTTTTCAACATGGAAAGGTCGAACATATTCCAGTGATTAAGAATGCATTCCAAAGGAGTAAGGGACTTTGGCATTGAGTTGCCCATGTCTCTGTCCAATGATCTCACTGGACTACTCCCAAATGATATAGGGGCATGAAACTTCTAACCTACTAGATGTCCAGTATGAGTTCATGTTCTCTAAAATTGAAGAATGAATTTTAGGAACAATGGAGGTTCAGAGCAAAATATATTTATTGAGAGAAAGAAAGCTTCTGTCAGAGAGAGACAGAAGGGGTCCCGAGTGGGTTACTCTTTATAAGGAATTATAAGATAAATAAATGAATATGATGCTGGCAAAAAACCAAAAAAAGTGTGTTGATGGGAGTGGCAGGGAAGAGATGGAAAGTGTCAAGCTGTGTTATGTACTTGTACCAACTATTCACAATGGCTGTAATCATTCTGTACTGCAAACGTGTACTAAGACAAATTAAAAAAAAAGAAAGAAAAAATAATCTGCTTCCTTCTCTACCCACTCTCTTGCTTTGAATTGTCTGCTGGATTAATTTGGTTCATTTGGTGGGGATCAAAGTTCTGTCCATAACTAAAACTATGTTCTTAGATTTTGGGGGGATTGTAACTTTTTTTTTTTTCTGGAAATTGAACTCACAACCTCACCCTTGCCAGACATGCACTTATGCCACTGAGCTAAATCCCCAGCAACAGTATTTCTTTAGGACTCCCAGTATATTGACTTCTAATGTAGCGGATACTGTCTGCTGTAGTCTGTATCTTTTTTGACTAATATTTGGAAAGTTGTTAGTAAAGCCTTTTTCAGAAGATGAATTTCTGATAAAAAGAGAACTGCAGTGCTTTATTTAGAAAAGAGAAGGGAGAAAATTATAATGACCCAAGAAACAATAGATTTATATTGCTGAGAAGACTGTGAACCACATGTTCTATTTGCTATATTATTTCTGGAAGATGTCCTTGGCAAAACTTATTTCCTTATTACTATGATTTATTTTTATTTATTTATTTTTGGTGATACTGGGGACTGAACCCACAACCTTGGCATTGCACCACATCCTCATCCCTTTTTATTTTTTTATTTTGAGACAGGGCTTCATCTGGTTGCCCAGGATGACCTCAAACTCTCAATCCTGTTGCCTCAGCCTCCTGAGTAGCTGGGATTACAGGTGTGCACTGCCATGCCAAGCTTCCTTGACAACTTTTAAACATTATCATGCCATCATTTCTTGGGGGCTGTGCAGATGTAGTGATGTGAGAATTGCAAACAGAGAGGGTGAGAAAGAGTTTTGCTCCTTTGATTGAAAACTATTTCTCCACTCTCCTTTGATGTCATTGAAACAAACTCTCTCCAGTTGATTCTGCCACCCTAGTTGGAATGGTATTACACACATTCAGAGGAACACACACTTCCCCATTCACACAACCACATCAGGAGGTTAGAAGCATAACTTAGACTCAGCAGGGAATTTTCTATCCACATGCTCCACACATACCAGGTGCCAGGCCCCTGGGAACCATCTTCACACTGCCCCACAACTTCTCAGCTGTGCCCAAACTGACTGCTCAGCACTTTGTTCTGAGACCAGCTTGAATCTCAGAGAGTGACAGTCATCCATTTGTCCTGGCACATGCTCCGAAATGACAGATGTCTACAAGTCAGTGCCTAAGGAATGGCACTCTCCAATAGCTGGAAATATGGAATATTTTCAGTTTTTGAAGATTTTTCCTAGACTCTGCAGATGGTGATTTTGTTCTTCAGTCATTCTAATAGGATCTGGATCATACTGTTTCTGATGAAATGCACTTTGGGTTCCATTTAACTGTGTTTTGAAATCAAAGTGCATGTGTTTGAAAGAAACGAAAGTGACTGAAGTGTGACTGATCATAGTGTTGGCATCATTAATTAGCAGCATTTTCAATAGAAAACCCAGTTCATACCAATTTAAACAATAAAGGGTATTCATCCTGTTACCTAAAAAGTTCTGAGGTGGTTCAGGCTTTGGATGAGGCTTGATGACATCTAGGATCTTTTGTCTTTTCCTCTCTGTCTTCTGGTGTCCATTGTAGGAGCTGCATTCTAGGGCAGACTTCCTTTCTGGTCCCAAGGAAGGTACAACAGTGCTGGAGTTCTGTGATTCCTTGTTTATGTCAGCAGGAGGGAGAACATCTCTCCCTTTGGCTTATCAAATATGCTTCTGGGCTTCATTCTGAGGGTACTGATGATTGTACCCAGGAGTATGGGAGCCCCTGGTGGGCATGAACCAGCTGATTCTTGGAGCAGAGAGAGAGTTAATCTCATCAAAACTGTTTCCTTGAGAGTTGGTAGGAATTTTATGTGCAGGAAACTTGGAATGTTGTTTTACCAAAGGAAGAGTAAATTATGCAAGAAGGCAAAAATAACCAACATGCCTTATTGAGTGCGTTGACAGGAAAAGTGTAAGCTATTCAGAATGGTGGGTTGAGGAGTGATTGTGAAGGGCTTTGTGAAGGTGTCTGAACAAGGTATCCTTTGAAGGGTTTCAGTCACCACTTCTCACCGACACCCATGAAAGCTCTTGAGATGTATTATCTAATAATCATTTTTACAGATAAATCTCTTTACACATGTGTATGTGTGTGTGTGTGTGGTTACCAAAGTCAGAAGTTTAACTAGGTGCCTAGTATTTATTTTTATTTTAAAGAGAGCAAAATAAAACAGAATAAAGCCAATAAAAATGAAACAGCAAAAGTGACATAGGACCTCAAAACAGGATAATAGGAAATCAACTACTGCTGCCATAATGCCTCTTATTATCTTTAAAATAGTTGCCCAGACCATCAGACACAATAAGATCAAGCAAAACAGAACAGAATAAAACCAATCAAAAGAAAACATGGAATAAAGCAAAACAGTAAAATGGAGCAAAACAAAATAGTGAGAACATTATTGGATTTCAAAAACAAGCTAGAAGAAAATCCCCCATAGTTGCTATATTGCATATTGTTATCCTCTAAATAGATGCTCAGACTATCAGTTTTAGGCTTGTAAAGTCAATTCAACAATATAAACTTTGAATTGTTTTTGTACCTCAGTTACTATCAACTCAGTCTGGGTTCCTCTCAGTTAGCTGGTTGCTTGGGGGGAGGGGGGCTTGGTTCTTCTTGTCTCCCAGCCTGTGCGCCCGCTGTCTCATGGGAAGGGCACTTCCTGTTTCTCCTCCCAGCCCACAGTTACCGCTGGCACATGGGAAGGGTACATCTTCTTTCTCTTCCCAGCCCACAGTCACCGCTGGCACATAGGAAGGGCACTTCCTGTTTCTCCTCCCAGCCCACAGTTACCAATGGCACATGGGAAGGGCACATCCTCTTTATCCCTAGTATTTTATTTTTATTTTTGTTTTTTTCCCTTAGTATTTTAGTCCCTGTACTTTTGTTATGTTTGGAATATTTCACAATTAAAAAGTGAAAATAATGCACAGAGTTGGCAGAGTTTTGTTTTTGTTTTTGTTTTTGTTTTTTAATTGAGATTCATGTATGGTTCTTTTGAAAAATAATTTTGAGACAGGGTTTTGCTAAGTTACCCAGTCTGGTCTTAAACTTTTGATCCTCTTGTCTCAGTCTTCTGAGTAGCTGGGATTACAGGCGTGTGCCACTATGCTTGGTTTGGCTTGGTTTGGTTTGGTAGATTTTACCAATGCATCTCTTCCCTGGATGCATAGATTACACTTCCTAGGTCACTTTGAGTTAGGTGGGTGATATTTTACTGTGAACAAAAATGATATATGTTTTTCCCAGGTCGAGGCAGCAGAAGGTCCTATTCAAACTTTGAACACTCCCTTCCTCTTTGGATGATAGTGGAGGCCAGATATTGAGGTGGTGGAGCTCTAAGGACAAAGCAGCCTGGATCAATGTAACAGTGTATGGATATTAGTTGCCCTGGGAAGTCATCAGATGGTCTGCTTTTCAATTTCTGTGTGTAAAGTACCCCAAAACTTACTGGTTTAAAGCATCAGTTTTCAATGCTCTTATTGTATTAGTCACCTTCCAATTGGTGGGATGCAATAACTGACACAGACAATTTAAAGGAGGAAAAGTTTGCTTTAGCCCAGGGTATCAGGGTTAGGCTGGCTCCATTGCTCTGGGCCTGATGTGAGGCAGAAATATCAGGGCACAAAGTCACGGCAGAGGAAAGTCCCTTACCTCAAGGAAGCCAGAAAGCAGGAGAAGGAAAAAACCAGAGAGAAAGAGGCTGGGGACAGGATATATGCTTTGAAGTCATTCCCCCTATCTCCACCAGCTAGCCCTGCCTCCTGGTAGCTCATTCATCCCATGAACACATCAGTGGGTTAATCCATTGATGAGGCCAGCATCCTCACAATCTGGCCAAGTTGACCATGAAGATCAATCATCAAGACTAATCATCACACTTAAGACTCCCTGCGGGTGACTGGGCTTTACTGGGTAGCTTCTCCTTGGGGCTGTCATGGCTGTAGTTAGTTGCTGGCTCGAGCCACAGTGTCCTAATCAGTCTTCTAAGAGTCCAAAGTGGCTCTCTCAGTTGGCTGCAATTTATGCTGGCCATTGACTGGGTATTCTGGATCTGTCAACCAGAGCACTCACATGGCTTCTCACTATGTGGGTCTCAGATCTCTGGAATCATCTCAAGAGCAAGTATTTCAAGGTACTTGGGAAGAATTCAGAAGGTTTCTTATGACCTATTGGATGTCATGGAACATCACTGCTACCATATTCTACTAGTCAAGGCAAGTCACTGAGGCCAGTATAGGTTTTAAAGGAGGGAACTCAATTCCTGTTCCTGATACAGGAAGTAGCAATACCCATAGTGCCAAAAGTACTAAGAATGGTAGTCTTTTATTATTTAGTATGCCTGACCTAGTGTGGAATGTGTATGAATGACAAACTGATATGCTAAGTCATTGAGAGTTTTGAGGTGGTCTGGTTACTCAGTATAAACCCAGCCTAAGGTGACTCAGAATGGGAATTGTAGTAAATACAAAAGTGATCGAAAAAAATGAATAACCATAGTTAACATTTCTTCCTGTCTTTTCTTGTGCATATTTTTATATAGATGTAGCAGTGATTTATGAATAAATTTATAGTATTTTACCTCTTAGCACCATATAATATAAGCATAATATTTCATTGTGACAATATTTCAATTGCTCCCAAATAGACATTTGGTGTTTTTACCTCATTTACCTAATATTATAAATAATATCATAAGAGACATTATGATATAAAGCATGATTTTTTTAGTCTTGTGTCTGAGTCTATTTGGGCTGATATCACAAAACATAAACAGAGTGGCTTATTAATGACAGGAACTTAGTTTTTACACTTCTAGAGATTGGAAGTCTAAGATCAGTATGTCAACCTAGACGATTCTAGTGAGGGTTTTCTTCTAGGTTGCAGATAGCTGGCTTTTTGTATCCTCACATGGTAGAAAGAGGAAGAAGGGTGGTTTTTAGGGTCCTTCTTATAAAGGCTCTACTTCCATTCATGAATGCTCTACTCTTACATGATCTCCCAAAGGCTCTACTTCCTAATACTATCACATTGGGCATTAGAATTTCAGCATATTAG
This sequence comes from Dasyprocta punctata, assembly GCA_004363535.1. Classification (NCBI taxonomy): domain Eukaryota; kingdom Metazoa; phylum Chordata; class Mammalia; order Rodentia; family Dasyproctidae; genus Dasyprocta; species Dasyprocta punctata. The sequence goes on along the minus strand of RJWM01015723.1, from coordinate 16,270 downwards.
TTTTGGAATGACATGAACTTGCAATTCATAACAGATAGATTATATCCATTTACCTTTCAATCTTTATTCTCAGTAGGTTTTATTCTTGTGAAGCCCAGCACAGAAGTACATGCCTATAGTACCAGCTGAGGCAGGGTTGCAAGTTCAAGGCCAGCCTGGGCAACATTTTTCTTTGAGACAGGGTTTCACTATGCAGTTCTGGATGGCCTTGAACCCACTACAGAGCCCAGGCTGGCCTCTAACTCAAGGTGATCGTCCTGCCTCAGCCTTCTGAGTGCTGGGAATACAGGTGTACACCACCATGCCCAGCTTGGGCATCTTTTTGGGAACTTGTTTCAAAATAAAAATTTAGCCAGGTATGGTGACCCATGCCTGTAATTTCAGCCCTCGGAGGCTGAGGAAGGAGGATCACTAGGAGTTCAAGGCCTGCTTGGGCTACATGTTCTAGAAGTCTTTACTGTCTCTAGGATTTTGCACAGAAACTCCTTTGGCCTGAACACTTTTCCCTTAGCTCTCCCAAGGGTCATCTCTTTCTCATCTTACAGTTCAATTATAATCTATTTTAAGAAGTTGTATGGACCATTCTATCTAGACCAACCAGACATTTTCCACTAAACACCATGAGATGATTCCAGAAATTTATAGAAGACTAACCTAGAGGCAATAATGTGGTCGACAGTGTGTGATGGTGAGAGGGACAGGTTATGATGTTGGCAATGAAACTCGTCTGGAAAATGCATTTACATAGAGCTGAGACTATTAGTCGTCCTTCTCAAAGAAGAGTAACGGAGATGGTGGCATTGATGGACATGATGGGGCTAAAGCATCTTCCATCTTAAACAGTCACGATACCTACCATGTTTAGCTTCTCTGTTGCACTCACCACTATCTGCAAACATCTTGTTTATTACCTGCCTTTCCTCGCCTCACTAGAATACAGGCTCCGTGAGGACAGGGGCCTTTTCTGTCTTCCCTTTCCTACCCTACACTATACCATTTCCAGCCATAAGAGCAATACCTAGTTCATAGTCTGTATAATGCTCAGGAGTGTGCTCAAGGGCCTCATGTATGGTAAGTATGTGCTCTATTACATAGCTATACCTCCATCCCCAGTAGACCTTTCGGAATAAACAAATGAATTGAAATATAAATAAAGAGATGAATCCTTTCTATCTTTTATTTCCACTCCAACCTTACCACCAAGCATATTTCTCTAGATTATTTTGGTCTGCAAACCCACGGTGGGAAAGTGAAGTGTGTATCAGGACTCTTCTTACAGGAAAACAGGAAAATAGCATGATGATATGCTGGAGATGACATGCAAGAGAATCAGCAGGAGAAGAGGTTCCGTAGGTAGAAAAGAAGACATTGCATGGCAGGAAGAGGTCATTCATAACTTTACCTCACTATCCAAAAGCTATTTCATGTTTTCCAAATGAAAATTACTTTTCAAACCCGTAGGAAAACTGACCCCAGTTTTGGAAGCAGCCCTGTGATGCGTAATCGGGAGCCCATGTCTCTTGCCTCTGTTCCTGTTTCTTGGCTGCCCTGCTAGTTAGTTTCATTTCTGAATTTTAGTTTCCTTTCCTAAAAGACAACTTGCCTTACGTGTGAATTATAAGGCAGTAAAGAGTGATTGTATTTGCTAAGGGCCGGTTAAAATAGAGCAGTGAAACTATTCTTCAGGGCGTATGCCCCCTTCTCTGGGCACTCCTGGTCCAACTACTATTCCCCTCTTCTAGAAGCAGGTGCCCTGCTCCACCTGGCCTTGCCTACCTGTCCTAGCACCCATCCAACCTTGTGTCTGAGCTTGAGCTAAATTAAGTAATGAATTCTTATGGGTGGATATGAGTAGAAGTCAGGTTGGAAATGGTTTTGGGAGCTGCTATATACAGGGTCAGAGGTAGACCAGGTGGAGCTTGGGATTGGGTGGCTTGTTACACACTTTATCTTGCTGGTACACAGGCTCTCTGTGTTCTCACTTTAATGTGTATGCCGAATCATTAGAGAAGAACAAATACGGAGGAAAGACCTTTACAAAACAGGTCCAAGGTTCTACGACTGACATGTGTCAAGACTTAATATACTCTTTCCTGTCTTTTTGTGTAAATGGTAAGAATTTGTAACCTGTTAACAGTTTTAACAAGTCAGGCATGGTAATACACGCCTGTAATTCCAGAACGTGGGAGGTGTAAGCAGCAGTGCAAGTTTGAGGCCAGCCTGGGCTACATAGCAAGTCTAAGGCTAGCCTGGGCTATGTAGCCAGACTCTGTCTCAAAAAACAAGCAAGCAAACAAACAAAATAAAACAGAAAACAACCAACAAGCCAAAAAAAAAAAAAAATCCGACAGCAACAACACTTACTGCTATAATTATTAGTACTGTATCTGCAGTTGATTGAGTACCAACTGGTTATCAGGTACTGTTCTATTTGCTTTACTTATAGTATCTATGATCTACATAATCTTTATAATTCTAGGGGTTGGACACTATTTTCATCATTTTATAAATAAATATAACATACAAAAATTTAAGGTCAGAGCAGTTAAACCACTTCTAAGGGGTTATACCAAATAATAAGCAGCAGAATCAGGATTTGAACCCATGCCTACCTGACTCCAAAATGTTTTTGCTTTTATTTGAAAATGAATTTTAAGGGAAATCATACTTCAATTTTTTCTTTTAATAGTAGTACAAATGATATTTTTATGCCAGTATATTGCATAAAATATATTGCATTTTAAATAGATTCTCTTAGATATAAAATTTCCATTGAATTTTATTTAATTTGGTAACAAGATTTAAAAACTTGATATAGAGTTCTAACTTTGCAGATTATACACTTCTTTTGAGCTAGTTTTGTAAAGAGCAAGCATGTTCAATAACTGCTCATTCAGGTTAATGTTTTGTCATTTATAGAAGTTAATGTTCAGAAATAAAGTATTTGTTGTGCAATTTGTCTCTACTGACAAAGAAGGTAATGTGCAAATAATTTAGGAATTTGCTACAGAAGAAAGCAGACATTGTGTCTTTTTGTGTATGAGGATTTGAAAAACTTACCCACGGTTGTACCTGGTATTTAAAAAAAACAGTACAATACACGATTATTATAAAAGATTGGTAAATACAAAGAAGAAAAACAGGAAAAATCATGCATAATTCTACCAAAGATAAAAAATTAGTAATTTTTTTTGTGGTACTAGAGACTGAATCCTAGGCCTTTCCACTGAGCTACAACCCCATCTGTGAGTGTGTATGTATATATATATATATATATATATATATATATATATATATATACATTTTTTTTATAGGGTCTCGCTAAGTTACTGATCTGCTCAGGCTGAACTTGAACTTGTAATCCTCCTGACTCAGCCCCCTAGAGTGCTGGGATCACAGCCCTGGGCCACCATGGCTGGCTAATAGATGTTTTTGATATGTCTTCTTTATATTAAATGTTACAGAATTTGCATGTTATTCACGTTCATACCTGTAATTTAATTTAGTGTAGGATGTTAAGCCTTATGTTTCTGATAAAACAGAAGTAAGCATAAACTTAATCCTTTAGTTTATAATAAGATAAATATGTTATCTATGTTAGAAATATATAAAATAAGTGAGGCAAATAAATCTCTGATCAATTTATACCCATTGTTGGGAAAAATTCACAGGACTCTTGATGTATATTAGCATCATGTGTTAAAGCTCCCAAGATTAAAGTCAAATTTCTGCCACAAAAATTTAATTAAAATATAAATTAAGTGTCTCTCTTCAAATTTAAATGTCATATTTTGATACTAAGGTGATCCAGCTTGACAGATGGTAAAAAGAGCAATAGTCTCAGAAATATGATTTACAATAAATCTTTCAAGAAATGCATTGAAATGTCTGCCAAAATTTTCTCAAATAACTCCCTAAGCTTAAATTCCAACTTCTCCAAGATACATATGCAATATATTTTGCCTTTTTCTTGTTGAATAGATTTCATTTTTCAGAGCAGTTTTAGGTTCATGGCAACACTGAGTGACAGGGCAGAGAGTTCCAATTCACACAACCTTTCCCACCTCTCCAAACCTCCCCCAGCATTCCCATCCTGCAACTGAGTGGTAAGTCTCCTAGAACAGAGGAAGCTACACTCACACATCTGTATCACCCAAAGGCCATTATTCATGTAAGGGTCACCAGATGTCATATGTTCTATGGATTTCAGAAAATTTATAACAGGTGTGTGTTCACCATTAGAGTATCGTATAGAGTGTTATCACAGACTGAAAACATCTGTGCTCCACCTACTCGTCCCTCCCTTCCTGCTAACATTTGCAATACTTTTATGAGAACTTTCTGTCATTTGGGAACTTCCTTACATGATTTTTCTCAGAGCTGACTATAAAGGCTTCTGATGAACTACCATAGAACTCTGTTTCTAGACCCCTTTTGGCTTCAAAGCAAAATAGGGTGGAATATTACAGTTTAGGAATGTAATTATATTATTAATTGGAATGGGGACCAGAAATTTAACTTGTATGCTAAGTACTAATTCTACTACTGAGCTGTACCCCAGCCCTTGTTATAATTTGTATCATTCTCTTTACAAGGCAAATTTTTATAAGGAATATATTATCTGTTCTTACTTCCTTCAGCCCATGATCTACAGCAAATGTAACTGTCCCAGACTGGTCTGTAGGTCACAGTGCCTGGCAAAGCCACAAATTTCCCCTATTTAAATAATTAGAAAGATATTTTATCACAGCCAGAGAGCATGCTGTTTCCATAAGAAGAGTAAAATCTTTCTCTGCTGACTAGGGGATTACAAAGAACCATCAAATATATTGTTTTCAAATCATGTAGCTGTCGGTCTGGGCCTCTTTTGAGATTGGGTGTTTAAGACAGCTGCCCTAATTTGTCTTGCATAATTCACTATGTTGTTATTGTGGTGGTGGTAGTGTTATTGTTAAGGGTTGAACCCAGGGCTTCAAGCTAAGCATGTGCTCTACCACTGAGTTATACTCCAAACTCTTTGTTTTTTGATGAAATAATTCTAAAAATATAGATCGACTGCAAGAATAGACACAGTATAAAGAACATCCATTTACATGTTACCCAGATCCACTAACATTTTGCTTTATCCTTTGCATGTGTGGCTTCTTCCCTTTATATATAACAAATTGTACATGTAATAATTCTTTTTCTGAATCATTTGAGATTCACCATGGGCCTTTATCCTTCAATACTTCAGTGTGTATATCCAAAGAAGAGGAATATCGTCTTGTCTAAGCAGACCAGTAAATTTAACTTTGATGTAACACCTTCATCTAATTTTCCACTCACACTCCAATTGTGTCAATTAAGTCAATAATGTCCTTTATAGCACTGCTCCCTTCTAGTACATGATCCAGTCTAGTGCCAGGTATTGCATTTAAGTTGCCATATGTCTTCTGCCTTTTTTAGTATGGAACATTTCTACTGTTTCTCTTTTTAATAATACAGCCCACTCCCTTTAAAAAATTCATCTTTATTATTTGATATTTTCCCAGAAATATAGAGTAATATGAGCTGTCTGATCAAAATTATATTGGTGTTTTAGTCCATTTGGGCCGTTATAACAAAATACATTAGACTGGGTCATTTATAAATGATAGAAATTTATCACTCAGAGTCATGGAGGCTGGGAAGGGGCTGGCAGATCTGTTGTCTGCTGAGGGCCTGTTTCTCATAGATGATGCTGTCTGTGTCTCTTCACTTGGTCTCTCCCTGAGGGCTCTTTTATGAAGGTATTAACCCCATGAATGAAAGTGTCCCTTCATGATTAATTACATCCTAAAGGCCTTATTTTTTATTATTATTATCTTCCTTTGTTTATTTGGCAACTCTAGGAATTGAAACAAGAGCCTCTACCACTGAGCTACATTCCCAAGTGCTCTACTTCTTAATATCAACACACTGGGCATTAGATTTTAACACATGAGTTTTAGAATAACTCAAATACTCAGACCATAGTGACTGGAGAATAGTGGTTTCTTCTTGTCTTCTGCCTTTCAAATCTCATGTGTGTATCCACTGGTAGACTTTAACCCGGAACCATTCAGGAAAAGTTCTGTGGAAAATAAGAGTTTAGGCTTTCTTCTTGCCCATTGCCCAGAGCAGAATGTGCAAGGGTGTGGCGCCAGGACTCAGATGACTACTGACAAGTTGGCAGTGAAGTTGCTCTTCTCCTGGAGCTTCCAGACTACAGGGAGATCTCTAACTAAACAGAAGCTGGTCACTAAGAGGGAACTAAACAGAAGCCCATCACTAAGAATAACAGGAAATGAAAGAAAGTCAATGTGACCAGAATATAGTGGAACTTAGCATTATTTTAAGATGGAGAGGATATCAAGGCCTGAATTGTACTCAGCTTTATAGGCTTGGTATTTTCTTCTTAGTGAAAGAGAAATGTTCTTATTCATTATGTCACATTTGGGCAAATTAGAAAAGGTGTCCTCTCCTCAAGATATCTTCATGTTGTTGGAAAAATGTTGTAGTATACTATTGTTAGAACAAGGTGCTTCACTGAAATCTGCTGGAAAATATTCATAGTACAGATATAATTTATAATACCTCCAATGTGAGATGTACCCTCCAACAGGGCTGTCTATTTCTTCTCTCTCTCTCTCTCTTTATATATATGTATTTTATATATATATGTTTTTTCCTCATATAAGAGAAACCATGTGATATTTAAGCTTCTGTCTGACTTATTTCACTTAACATTATATTCTCAAGTTGCATCCATTTGCCTACGAATACCTCAAATTTACTTTTTTTATAACATAGTACTCCATTGTGTATAAATACCACATTTTTAAATCAATTCATCTGTTGATGGATATATACGCTATTTCCAAAATCTAGCTATTATAAATTGTGCTGCTGGGTATGCACATATCCCTGTAACATGATGACTTTAACTCTTTTGGCAAGATATCTAGAAGGGGAATATCTGGGTCAATGGAATTTCTATTTTTAATTTTTTGAGGTATCTCAACATTGGTTTCCACAGTGGTTGTACTTGTTTATATTCCCACCAACCATGTAGAAGAGTTCCTTTTTCTCCACATCTTTGCTAGCATTCGTTGTTGTTTGATTTTTTTGATGATGGTCATTCTTTCTGGAGTAAGATGGTATCTCAAAATAGTTTTAATTGGAGAACCTGCCATGTTGGGTCAGGGAGGATCCAGCCAGAAGACAACTAGCCAGCCTTTCTGGTGAGTGGTGCGAGCAGCGCAGATTCTAGGAAGAGAAAGATCAGTGCCTCCCATGAGCCTACTAGCATGTGGGCTGAGAATCAACCCTCCCCCCACCCCTCCTCCTGTGCCCCAGGCCAAGCAATCTGCTGGTTTGGAGGACCAGGTAAGTTGATAGCAACTAAGGTACATAAAGCAACTAAATGCTTGTATTGTTTGGTTGATGTTGCAGGCCTGGGGCCAGCAGTCTGAACATCTCTTATGAGGTTGACAGTATGAAATGTAGCAAATATAGAGGATTCCTTTCTATCTTGTCTTTGAGGCCCAGTATTGTTCTCACTGTTTTGCTTTATTCTGATTAATTGTTTTGCTTTATTCAATATTCTGTTTTGATTGGTTTTATTCTATTTTGTTTTTGGTTTGATTTTGTTATACCTGATGGAATGGTCAACTATTGTGAAGATAACAGGATACACTATAGTAGCTATTGTTTTCCTAGTTTCCTGCTTTGAAGTTCTGTACCAGTTCTATTGCTTTGTTTTGATTGACTTTGCTCTGTTATGTTTTGTTGGATTTTACTATCTTTAAAATAGAATTAAAAAATAGTTTTAATTTTTATTTCTGTAATAACCAGCGATATTGAACAATTTTTCATGTGTTTATCAATCATTTGTACTTATTCTGAGAAGTGTCTATTTCAATTGCCCATTTTTTGATTGGGCCTTTTATTTTGGGGGAGTCTAAATTTTTTTGAGTTCTTCATATATTCTATATGTTAGTTCTCTGTGTGAGGAACAGCTGGCAAAATTTTTTTCCCGTTCTGTAGGTTGTGTCTTTACCATGTGGGTTGTTTCCTTTGCTGTGCAGAAACTTTAATTTGATATAATCCCATTTATTGATTCTTGGTGCTATTTCTTATGCCATTGGGCTTCTGTTCAGAAAGTCCTTGACTATGCTTATGTCTTCAAGAGCTTTACCTATTTTATTGCCCAGAATATTAGATGTTTCTGTTTTAATATTTAGATCTTTGATTGACTTTGATTTTAGTTTAGTACATGGTGAGATATATGGGTCTAGACTCAATCTTCTACATGTGAATATACAATTTTTCCCAGCATCATTTATTAACGAAGTTATCTTTCCTCCAGTGTTTGTCTTTTCCACTTTGTCAAAGATCAAACAACTGAATGCCTGAGGTTGTTTCTGCTTCCTCTATTCTGTTCCCTTGACCTACATGCTTGTTTTTATTCCAGTTCTGTGCTGTTTTAATCACAGTAGTTTTGTAGTATAATGTCAAATCTAGGATTGTGATGCCTCCTGCTTTGCTCTTGTTACCCAGAATTGCTTTTGCTATTTTGTGTGTCTTCTGGTTTCATATGAATTTTATGATTGTTTTCTCTAGCTTTGTGTGAAACACTATTAATATTTTGACTGGGATTGCATTAAATTTGTGTATCAGTTCTGCAAGTATAGCCATTTTGATTTTATTTGTTCTGCATATCCAGGAACAGAGGATATTGTTTCACTTTCTGATGTCCTCCTTGATATCCTTTTTCAGACTGATATAATTTTTAATTCTAATTGTAGAGGTTTTAGGCTGGGCGTGATGGCACATACCTGTAATCCCAGTACTCGGGAGGCTGAGGCAGGGGGATTTGCTGCAAGTTTAAATCCAACCTGGGCTACGAAGTGAGTTCAAGCCCAGCCTGAACTGCATAGTGAAATCCTGTCTCAAAAAGTGAAAAACAAAAATTGCAGTGGTTTTTCACTTCCTTGGTTAGGTTAATTCCAAAGTGTTTAATTTTTCTTGATGCTATGATAAATGATATCGTTCTCTTAACTTCTTTCTCATTAAGTTCATTGTTAGCATATAGGAACACTGTTGATTTTTGTGTTTAATTTCTGTTTTACTACATTGCTGAATTTGAGTCTCTTGGTGGATTTTTTTGAGTCTTATGGATAGAGGAAAATGTCATCTGCAAATAATTATATTTTGATTATGTATACTTTGAGATACATCTCTGTCCCTATCCCTATCTATATATCTTTATCTCTATCATCTACCTATCTATCTGTCTATCTCTTTATTACTTTCTCTTGCCTGATTGCTCTGTCTAATGTTTCGAGGAGTATGTTGAATAGCAACAATGATAGTGAATATTCTTGTCTTGTTCCTGATTTTACAGGGAAAGCTTTCAGTTTTTCTCCATTTAATATGATGCTGGTAGTGGGTTAGTCATAAATGACTTTTATCAGATTGCGATAAGGTCCTTTTATACCTATTTTCTTCAGGGTTTTTATCATGAGTAGATGTTGAATTTTGTCAAAGACTTTTTCTGTGTCTATTGAGATGTGATTTTTGTCCTTGCTTGGTTATGTGATGTATTACACTTATTAATTTGTGTATGTTGAACTATCCTTGCATCTCTGGGATAAAGCCTACTTGGCCATCGTATATGACCTTTTTGACAATTTGTTGTATTCTGTTTGCCAATATCTTGAAGACTTTTGCACCCAAAGTCATTAGAAAGATTAGCCTATAGTTCTGTTTTTTGGTTGGATCCTTTTCTGATTTTGGGATCAGGGTAATGATAACTTCCAAGGACTCCTTCCCTCTCAATTTCACTAAAGAGTTTGAGGAATACTGATGCTAGATCTTCACTGAAGGTCTTGTAGAATCCAGCAGTGAATCTATCTGGTCCTGGGGTTTTCTTAGTTGGGAATGTTTTTATTACTGCTTCAATTTCATTGCTGGTTATTGGATTATTCGAGATTATTAAGTTTTCTTGGTTCAGTTTTGGTAATTCATATGTGTCTAGGAATCTCTATTTTGTCTGAGTTCTCCAAGTTTTTGGCATATAAGTTGCTAATAGTTTTCTGGATTTCAGAGGTGTCCATTGTTATTTTCTTTCTTTTGTTTCTAATAACATTGATTTTCTTTTTCTGTCTCTGTGTCTGTCTCTGTCTCTTTTTCTTTCTGTAAGGTAGGCTAAGGTTTGTCTATTTTGTTTATTTTTTTTTTCAATGAATCATCTCTGGTTCTTTGCCTTTTCCTGGTGTCCATGTCATTGATTTGTGCTCTGATCTTTATATTTCAATCCTTGTACAAGCTCTGGGTTTGGATTGTTTTTATTTTTCTAGGACCTTGTGATGTATCATTAGTTGTTTATTTGGGTTCATTCTATTTTTCTGATGTGGGAGCTGTATATTTCCCTCATAGGACTGCTTTCACTGTGTCCCATAAATTCTGGTATGTTGCATTGGTATTATCATTTAGTTTTAGGAACTGTCTTATTTTCTCTTTGATTTCTTCTGTGACTCACTGATTGTTCAAGGGTATGTTGTTTAATTTCCATATGCTTGCATAGTTTCTGTGGTTTCTTTCCTTGTTGATTTCTAGTTTCATTGCCTGATAATATGCATGGTAAATTTTTAATTCTTTTGCATTTACTTAAGCATACTTTGCTAGCTAGGATGTGGTCTATTTTGGAGACAGGGTCATATACTGCTGATAACAATAAGTATTCTGTTGTTGGGTGGAACACTGTAGATATCTATTAAGTAAATATGTTCAAAGGTTTGGTTCAAATCTGATAGTTCTCTCTTAATTTTTTGTTTAGTTGATCTGTCAATTTGTGATTATGGGATATTGAGATGCCCCATGATAATTGTAGTGATGTTTATTGATCTTTTATGCCCATTAATGTTTGCTTTATCAAGCTGGGTTCACTGTTGTTTGGTGCATATATGTTTATAACCACTATATCTTCCTTTTGAATAGTTCCAATAACTAATACGTAATGTCAATTTTCATTAGCTTTGCTTTAAAGTCTGCTTTGTCTGAGAATAGGGTAGTTACTCCAGCTTGCTTTTGGGTTTCTGCTGCACAAAATATTATTTTCCACCCTTCAATTTTTGTTTTGGTTGGATGTATTTCTTGTATTCAAGGAATTGTTGAGTTTTGCTTCTTGATCTATTCTGCTGATCTGTGTCTTTTAATTGGTGAATTGAGTTCGTTCACATTGATAGTTATAATTGATAGGACTTGACTTATTCCTGTCATTGTATTGTTTAGTTGTTGCTGTTTTGCTTTCTTTCCCTTCTACTTAATTTGGAGCCCTATCTGTTGCATTCTTTTTTTTTTTTTTTTAACCTTTTGGCATTGTTGGCTTCATTGTTTCTTTCCCAGCTATCCTTGAGAACTTCTTGAAGTGTTGATTTGGTGGTCATGAATTTCTTTTGGTAGTCCTTTTCATGAAACTATCTTATTTCTCCATCAATTTGAAAGATGGCAGGTGTTTTCTTTTAGCACTTGAAGTACTTCATTCCAAGCTCTCCTTGCCTTTAAGGTTGAGAAACATGTAGTAATTCTAATGGATTTTCCTTCATAGGTGATTCATTGCTTTTCTCTAACAGCTTTTAAAATTCTGTTTTTATGTTAGATTTCTGATGTCTTAATTATTATGTAGTGTAGGGTGTTTTTCCCTGATCATGGCTATTAGCAGTTCTATGTGTCTCATCCATTTGTGTGTTAAATTCTTTTTCCATGTCTGGTAAGTTTTCTGGTATTACTTCTGTAAACAGGTGCTATCTTCTGATTTTTCATTAATTCCAGTTTCTTTTATATTAGTCTTCTTTGAGTCATCTAGCAGCTGTTGGATCCATTTTTTCAATTTATAATGTATCTTTCATTAATTGATCACTAACTACAGTCCTATTTTCTAGATGTGACACTCTGTCCTCACATGGGTCTCTTCTGATGCCTAGACATTAAATCGTATTTTTAATCTCCTGGATTTGTATTTGAAACTTTTTTTATGGAGTTCCATTTTTTTCTATGCTAGAAATTCATGCTTTGCATTTCTTTCTTCAGCTCTGCTAGATTTTTATTAGTGTCATCTCTAGACTTCCTGATCATTTCTTTCATTTGGGTCATTATCTGTTTAGTTACATATTTTTTTTTAACTCACCAAACTTTTCTGAATGGTTCTGTTACTCCATTGATATCCTTTCAGACATTTCTGCTGTGTGACTCAGAGTTCCTCCCTTTGTAGTCCCTCTGGGTTGGTTTAGGGAAGTCGGGAGTTTTTGGAGGCATTTTTGTTGCTTTGTTTTCTTTATTTATTTTCTCTGTTGGGGTTTGCAGCTTCTTTGTTCCAGTGCCAAGTTCTTTGGAAATGAATCTCAGTATTATTTATGACCCCCAGACAATGCAGATATTGGTCTACAGAGAAAACCAATTGATAGCACCAACTATATAATCTTAGATACAGTAGTAAAGTCAGTGAGAAGAATGGTGTCAAATATGAACTGGATCCTAATGAACCCCATGAACCTTAATCTAAGTAGAGAGATCTATGATTTTAGTGTAGAAACACAGGCCACTGAGATAGTGACCTACAGTAAATTGGATAACTCATTTCTGCTACACGCAGATGGCTGCAAAAAGCTCAAGTAGACCACTCGCTTAAGATCCACCCTCTCTGAATGTTAAACACACCAAACTTGGCCTCCCACCATAGAATACAGGCCCTATGATCTACATGGTCTGAGCTTGAGCTCCTCAGGGGATTTCAGGAGATGTCTAACTCTCAACCTCCACCAGCCTGTCTCCCAAGGCTGTTTTTCACCTAGTCTCTGTAGTAGGGTAACACTTCAGTCTTGGAGCAAAACTATTCCCCTAGGTGTTGGTTGTCACCTCTACCACCCTTCGCTGTGGGAGGTGTGAGGTGCTGATATTGGTGGCAGGGGCACTGTGTGGCCTTAGTCCTCTCCCACCAGACTCAGAAGTGCTAGAGTGGGGATAGGATAGGGCAGGGTCTCTCTTTCCTATCACTGGGCCCATGAGGTGCCAGTATCAGTGATGGGGGTACAGGGCAGGATTTCTCTTCTGACCCATAGGACACCTCAAGGCTCCAGTGTCAGTGGGGGTGGGGGTGCAAGGTGGGGTCTCTTTCCTCACCAGTGAGTCCCATTTGCTCAGTTTCAGAGGCTTCAATCCGTGGTCATTTGATCTTGTGTATTTGAACCCATGACAGATCAGCAAGCACATCATGCAGGAGTATGAGATGAAGAAGGCTTGTTTACCTCATGGTGTCCATGAAGTAAAGGACAAGCTGTACACTTATATATGGGGAGTTTTTATGGGGTAGAGGCATAATCCTGTGTGGTCCCTGTGAGGAGTGCATGAGAGAACAGAAAGACAGACCAGATAAAGTGTTTGGAGAGTAGATCCTACTATATTTTGAAACCAAAGACATTGGATGAAGGAAATGAGAAACAGAATTAAAGGATGGTGAAAGAACCAGGTTTGTGAAAGGCAATGCCATTTTGTTGTGATGGTCCCAAGACTGGGATCGGTAGAGGGGGACAAAGAAACTGAGGAGTGATTAAAATCCATCATTCCTTGAATGTTCCTTTTTTCAACTAATGCTTAGCCAAACTCTTCTCTTTTCCAAAATAGAAATCCTTGAAAAACTTACTCATTTGATTCAAGGACAATAACAAGATTGAGGCAGGAAATTAGGACACTAAAAAGAGGATGGGTGATGAGACCATGGAGAGCTGACAAATTATGCCACAGAACAGCTTCCAAAGGCCCACATCTGACATCAGAAGAAGGATATAAAAGACAGCAGCATTGACCTTGTTGCCACTGTCTTCTTACTCTTCAAGTAACCTGCTCTGCATGCAGGACATATTTTCTTTCTTCTTTTCACTTCTACTTCTTTTCTTCTTTAATCTTTAATACATGTTAAGCTTTCATGTTCACTGATTTTCCTGTCCTATTCTTTGAATGGGACAGCAAGAGCCATGAAAGGACTGCTGGCCCCCAGACTGTATGGCAATAGTTTTGGCGAGCTAACCCAGAGCTAATCAGCAGAGTCAGGAGCCAGGAGCCAGAAGGTAACTAAATGGAGCCAGGAAGTAAGACTTAATGGGGTGCAGAGTCTGTGTGGCTCCTTATCTGGGGCCCTGCTGTACAACCAAACTGAGCAAGTGTCTCTGTCCATGTCTCCATGCTGCTGGGGCCCAAGAGTCGCTGAGCAGTATGAGTCCCTGTCTGAGTGCAGCACTGGATTCCTGCACCCTCTGTGTGCTGACCAGGGGGGAAGAGGCACCTGCAGCTACCACCCCTCCTGTAAGGCTTGGCCTCACCTGTGGAGCCACCACTAACTGCGAGACCTGTGGCAGCAGCAGTGATGGAGCTACATGGGGAGCCAGAAGGCTGTAGCTAATAAAGACCTAGCCTGCTGCCCCCGAGCCCTGCAGGTGGGGCAGACTCAGAGCATGGACAGCCAGCCCAGCCCTGGGAATTCAGAGCACTTCAAAGGCTGGATCAAAGCATGCCCATTCTGCTATCTGAGGTGCCCTACGTGTGGCACATGGGGGTTAGTGATGGATAGGAATGATACTGCAGTGGGAGACCCATACAGCTCAGGCCTCAGAGTGCTGTTAGTGTGGGCTCAGCCAAAGTTCCCTTAGTTGGGGAGTCTACCAGAGGCAAATTCTTGAAGGGGGGCAATTTTCTGCCTGGGGGAGTGAGCTGGTACACTGAGCCAGAGGCTGCTCCCTGCCTGGCCTACTTCCCTTGGAGAAGCTGTGTTCCCTGCCGTTCTCTCCCAGAGGGTGGAGACCAAAGAGGCTGCACTCATCGTGCCATGGCTGAAAGTGGGTAGTAGGAGACTGAGGGAGAGGATAGGGAAGTGATGTCTCCCTGGCCCGTCTCTCACTTTGTACCACCACTGCTGTGGTCTGTGGTCTGTACTCCAGAGAGCCTGACCCACTCACTTTATAGGCCCTGTGGGGATCCCTCTCCACTCCACCTGAACCTGGTGCCTCCTGTCTGCTCTCTGGGCACCTGTGCTCCTGTTCTTCTATCCCTGCTGCTTCCCATGGCTTGGGTTCCTCAGGTTTGGTGCTGGGCTGGGGCAAGATGGCTCTGTAGCTTTCTGCCACTCTTCTTCCCTTCCGCCAGCAGAGGGAGTGACTGTCTTTTGAAGAGTTCACCTGTACAGTTTGACAGTTATTATTTTGTTCCCATTTGTCCAATGTTTCTTTCTGACTAGATTTGTTCTGAACAGGTGGTGGGGCTGCAGCAGGGATGATGTGTTTGTTTCTGGAAACCCTGGTACTCTTTGAGGGATGTTTAAGTGTGTTTCAGGCATGTATATTACTCTAAACTTTTGGATGTCTGTAGTCTCCAGAGCTACATTCTTCTCACAGTAGGACTAACATCTCTAAAAGGGTGTCTGGAGGCTGCCAGAGAGCCACAAATTATGGCACAGTACAGTTTCCAGAGGCCCAGGCCTCCTGCAGTGGTCTGTGAATAGCAATGGCCAAATAGTATGTTACAAAAATCTTTGGTCTAAAAAGAAGCTAGCAGCTGGGAAACTAGTGTTACATATGAAAACTGCCTCCCTGTTTTATTATGTTAAACAATGAGTTTTTCACAGAAAACAAATCACAAAAATAAAGTATTGAGTTTTTAATAGCTATTGAGTATTTATTTAAAAAGCATCAAAATTTTCAACATTGACTGGTTTTTGGTATACTAAGTCTAAAAAAGAACATCAGAAATAAATTCCAATATGAACTACAATGAAAATGCCAATAGACCTCTAAAAACAGTCTTCACTTTGATTATCACACTTAAGGCAGTCTGCACACATGACAACATGTTCCGTACACATGTATTGCTTACACTGACAGCACATGTCTTTGGCTTTCCTGGCCTTTTTGTAGGACATACTTGACAGCTCAGTGATCTTGTTGTTTTGTCAGGAGGTTCTTGCTGTACTATACAGTGTGTGGTTAACAGGAACATAAAATATCAATAAAATACATTATTAAATTCTTAACATGTACTGTACATTTAGAATAGACATCAACATTTTCACATAAGCTGTGCACTTGCTTACAAAACCTAAAAGATAACACCAGAAATAAATTCCTATATGAACTACAATGAAAATACCAATAAAACTCTACCACAAAAATGAGCTTTGAGCTGGGGGTGGTGGCACATGCCTGTAATTCCAGCACTT